>PVIH01016580.1:0-45064 GCA_004025045.1 Sigmodon hispidus
ACCCAGCAATACCACTTCTGGGTATATACCCTAAAGAGGCACATTCACACTCCAAAGGTATTAGCTCAACTATGTTCATAGCAGCATTATTTGTAATAGAAAGAACCTGGAAACAACCTAGATGTCCCTCAACTGAAGAATGGATTAACAAACTGTGGTACATCTACACAATGGAATACTACGCAGCAGTAAGAAAAAAATGATATCCTATAATTCACAGGCAAATGGAGGGATCTGGAGAATATCCTCCTGAGCGAAGTCTCACAAACTCAGAAAGATAAGCAGGGCATGTACTCACTCACTAGTGGTCTCTTAACAAACAAACAAGAAAAAAAGCCAAACATGCCCAAGCAGCAAACCACAACCTCCGAACAACTTGGGATCAGAAACACCCTGGACTGACCCTTCAAACCCCAGTCCAACTATAGGAACACCTGACTCACTCTTGAGGGAGGGGGGAAAGAACTGGATTTGGCCAGAAGTAGAGACTGATCTAAGCATTATTGGGTCAGTGGGACCATAGGACTGTCTGCTCCCTGCCCAGGGAAGGGATGAGGAGTTGCAGAGAAGAAAAATGACCAGATGTGTTGGGAGGGGGAAGAGACCTTGAATAAGGATATACAGGGAAAGGTGAACACAAAGAAAATATATGTGTAGCAATCTTATTTGTATTTCTACCCTTGATAAGCCATGCTTATGATTCTTATCCTCTGTATAGTTATTGTTATCTCTTCTGCATTTTAAATTCTTTTTACTGTTTTTTTTTGATAAATACAAAATAAAGAAGGAAAAAAAATGGGGTTTGAACTAAAAAGGAAGTTCTCAGCAGAAGAATTACAAATGACTGAAAGGCACATGAAAAAGTGCTCAACAACTTTAGCCATCAGAGAAATACAAATCAAATTTGAGATACCACCTTACACCTGTCAGAATGGCTAAGATCTAAAACACAGATGACAGCCTATGCCAAAGAGGATGCAGAACCAGGGGAACATTTCTCCATTGTTGGTGGGAGTGTAACCTTGTTCAGCCACTTCAGAAAACTGGAAACCAATCTCTCCAAAGATCCCACAATACCACTTTTAGGCATATACCCTAAACATGCACATTTGCACCCCAAAAGCATTACATTAGCTCAACTATGTTCATAGCAGCATTATTTGTAATAGCAAAAACCTGGAAACAACCTAGATGTCCCTCAACTGAAGAATGAATTAACAAACTGTGGTACATCTACACAATGGAATACTGCTCAGCAGTAAGAAAAAAATGATATCCTAAAATTCACAGGCAAATGGATTGATTTGGAGAATATCCTCCTGAACGAGGTATCACAATCTCAGAAAGATAAGCAGGGAATGTACTCACTCATTAGTGGTCTCTAAACAAACAAACAAACAAGAAAAAAACCCTAACATGCCCAAGCTGCAAACCACAACCACTGAACAGCTTGGGAGCAGAAACACCCTGGACTGATCCTTCGGACCTCACTCCAACTATAGGAACACCTGACTGACTCTTGAGGGTGGGGGGACAAAACTGGATTTGGCCAGGAGTGGAGACTGATCCGAGCATTATTGGGTCAGTGGTACCATAGGACTGTCTGCTCCCTGCCCAGGGATGGGATGGGAAGTTGTGGAGAAGAAAAATGACCAGATGTGGTGGGAGGGGGAAGGGACCTTGAATAAGGATATACAGGGATGAAAAAAAAATTCAGAGGGAAAGCTGAACACAATGTAAATATATGTGTAGCAATCTTATTTGCATTATCACCCTTGATAAGTCATGCTTATGATTTTTATCTTCTTTATAGTTATCTTATCAGCATTTTAGATTCATTTTACTGTTTTTTTTATAAATACAAAATAAATAAAGAAGAATAAAAAAGAGGTAAAAAGCCTAAAGTAGCACCCTCTCGTTTCTTACCATGACGATTTCACATTCTTAGGTAGAAATAATACTGTGTGCCAGATGTGTGAGTGAGATCCATGAAATCTAAGAAGAATCAATCAGAGCAAAAGATAAAAATCGAAGAGATGATACCTTAGGAAGAAATCTGGTACTGTCCCCTACTGAGGGCACTGAGATGAGTCATAAAGAAGGGAAGAAGTAACCAAATGAGGAGGAAGGGGTAACATAAGATGGAAAATGTTGAGAAAGTAATGCGGAAACCTGGAACTTATTAGATTGTCAGGGTTAAGAGACAGTTGGGCTCGAGTCCTCATGGCCTGTCCACTGCTCAACACCTAATTGTCCAACATTTGAGTTCATGTGCACAGACACACACACACTCACACACACACACACACACACACACACACACACACACACACACCATGCACTCAGGGATAAGTCTTTAAGTACTAATGATAGAAGAAATGGGGCAAAGGACTTGTACATTCATAGTTGTCTTAGGACAACTACATTTTGAATACATTCATAAAGGAGAAATATTTGGGAACATTATAGCAAGGATAATGGGGATATATTAAGTTAAATTTCCCCCAAAAAAGAATAAAGAATAATTTCAGTAGTTTTGTACAGATATTAAAACATTTGGAGGTCTCTGTATCCTAGAGCATATCACAATGTAAGGTACTATGAATCTTACAGGGATCTTGAAAATGCAGATTACTGCAGGTTGAATGTTTTCTACTTCCAAAATTTGTGTTGCAATTTATCATTATAACAATATGAAGATGTAATATTTTCCAACAGGTGGTCATGCTGTGAACCATTGTAGAAAGGGAGATCTACACTTCCCTCTCTAATCCTCTCACCTTCTGCCATTGGCTGATACAGAAAGAATATCCTCAGGAGAAACCAGTACTGTGATATGTGGTTTTTTAACATCCAAGACTGTGAACCAATAAATTTCAGTTCATTCTGTTACCTCGTATGCAGTATTCTCTTACAGCAGCATAAAACAGATTAAAATGCAGAATCTGATTCAGGCTGGGCCTTGAAGTTCCACATTTCTAACAAACTTCCCATTGATGCTGATTGCCTTGGAATGAAGCCACACTAAGTGGCTAGTTTCTAAAACAGGTTTTATTTGGTGGCCAGAGGAGTCTGGTATAACACTCTTAGTATGATTCTTATATTTTATTTTAACATCCAAAGACAAAGATACTCCAAGCAGTGACAATAGAGTCTAGACACTGCCTTATGGGTGAATGAGATTAGAAAATGCCTTTTTTTCTGTATAGTATTTATACTTGTTTCCTATAAACCAGGGAAAAGCATATCTATCCCAAAAATTGAATAAATAATTTGAAAATGGTGACTTTAACAGGTCCCAAGGATTCATTTACATTAGATTTATTTCTAGGGAGTAGAAGAAACAATATTATAATGCATTTCAACATTTTCATTCATTCTTTTATTTGATCTGTGGAGCCAACTCCATTGTGCATGAACCTAATTAGTATCCAGGAAGAGCTAGGTTTGATCAAAAGGGTCCCTCATCTTGTTCTACAGGTATTGATAGTGACCACTGCCACTAAGATGTGTGGTGGTTTCAGTGACTAATAACTAATGGAAGGCTGCATATTTCAATGCAAACATGTATCCAAGCTATAATTTGTCAACAAGATAAAAAAGCCCATTAAGGTTACAGCTTCTTCCAAGTAATGGCTTTTCCAGCATTAAGTACAACCAAAGCAAAGCTATTAAGATCAGGAAGTGGGCTAACACATACACAGCCATAAAGTGCAGTGGAAATGTGAATTTTGGATAAGGGTGGAAATCCATTTGCTGAACAACTGACTTGCAAATAAAATTTCAAACAATGATTACTGGGTTTTGTGATTTATTCCTAAGTAGCCAGCATGATTAAAAGAGTGTTTACATGTGTTTGGAGTATATCAGCAAAGTTTTAATCAAATATAAAATGCAAATAAAATTTCACAAATCATAAATATATAGGCAAATGATCTTTCCCAAAATGAATATACTCAAGTAAAATACTGAAAAACTAGAACATTCCCAGCATTCCAGATATTCCCTATGTGTCACTTTTTAGTTACTAACCCTAACCCCAAAGTAATCTCTACTTTGACTCTTACTGCCATAGATTCATTTTGTCTGACTAAGCGTTGTGAAATGAAATCACACACTATAGTACTTGTATGCTTTTAATTAGCACTTCAAGCTCCCTTTTCTAATCAGTAAATTGCACATCTTTGTCTTTGTGTTCAGAAAGGACTTGTCAGGAGAGCCCAGCTGATTAAGTCATTGATCAAACTACATCCCCAAACCACTGTTTTTCTTTTTCTTAAGAGTTGTGTGAAATCATTACCTTCATCCCCCAAATTACAATACCTTTCTATAAAACCGCATGTCCCAGGGCATTGTCTTTATCTCCATTCTCTTTCCAAGTCATCAATTTTAAATTACCAAGTGACCCAGAGGCACAGCAGATTCCAGGTCTGCAATTCTCTTACCAGTCAAGAGAAAGAGCATAGAGAATAAATCTTCTCCCTGTCAGCAAATTCTGAAACAACAACATCCCTATTACCTTTGTTATGAAGAAATCCCATTCTTTCTTCCTCTAAGGAGGAGAGATGATGCAGCTCCTGAAATTAGATTATCTTTTCTGTTGGTGTGAGATAGGGCAAGGCCAGGGGCATCTTCATTTTGGATTTAGCCAGTGACTAAATGGCATGCCTGAAAGATGTCTTTTGGGTGAAGACACTCTAGGCAGGGAAGATATATAGAGTGGCACAAAGAAGGCTTCAGAAGAAAATGTTATAAAAGCAATTGATGATGTTGTTGACAGAACTGAGACTTAGAAACCTAGTTACATGGTCTGGATGTCAGGAATTGGTGCTATTTATGACCATGTGGAGGATACTGGTACCAAAAGGAGAATTTCATCTTTACTGTCCCATTTTTCCCTTGGAAAATTTCTCTAGCTGAAGTCTGTCTTATTCCGTGTAAAACCCAGTAAGACAGAGGTGATAATAACAGCATGGGGAAAGATTTGAAGAGCAACCCCATTTTACCATAGCAGGGGAAAAGAAAGCATTGCTGTCAGTACAGAATACTAATTTTATGGGCCTAATGTGTAAATACATAATACTAAATATTTCTTGAATGCAAACTCACTTAATAGCACTCATGTATATATCACACCACTAACATATTAAATAAGCAGCATACCATGTTGTTTTAGACCATCAGAAGCTACTTGCAGAGTCATGGGTCCATAAGGAAGACACAGGCCACTGTGAAGATTTGAATCAGCAAATTCACAGGGCATCTCCATTGTACTTGCCTCATTTGAGATAAATTCCCTGGTCTTATAGAACTTACTGTTAGAATAGGTGTCTTAGTTAGGGTTTCTTTGCTGGGAAGAGACTCTATGACCACAGCAACTCTTGTAAAAGAAAAGAATTTGTTGGGGCTGGCTTATCATCATGGTGGGAAGCATGGCAGCACTCAAGCAGACAGGGTTCTAGAAAAGGTAATCAAGAGTTCTACATCTGGATTGGCAGGCAGTGGAATAGAAAATGCTACTGGGCATGATTTCTGCAACCTCAAAGCCCACCTTCAGTGATACACTTTCTCTAACAAGGTCATACTCACTACAACAAGGCCATACTTCCCAATAGTGCTAGTCTCTATGAGCCTATGGGGGGAATTTTCATTCAAACCATCATAGTAGGCAACAAATATCGCCTGATAGGTTATTAGCAACGGAAAGTCTCAGGCCTCATCTCATTCCTGAGTCAGTATTTGTTGGATCAACTCCCTTCCACAAATGATACTCTACTAATTTCCTGTCTTCTACCAATAATCCAAGGTAAACTTTTAAATCTAAAGATTCAATGCTGAAATCTCCCATGAGCAAGACATTGTAACAGCTGTCTTTACGTGTCTGTAAATCTGGTCAAGAACAAATAGCTTGGGAGCTCAAAGGTCCCAAAGGTAAATCTACTACTATTATTCTCATTAATGGACATAAAATCAAACTGATTCCTAAATTTGTATCGTTATTATCTATAGATTAGTGTAGCACTCAGACTTTATTAGAGAAGTTCCTTTGTGCAGGGGACAGTGTTTAAAGCAGAAAGTCATAACTGATTAAAATGCAGAGTTAGTGCCAGTGAAATACTCAGCTACAAATAGAATATCTGTATGACTCCCTCCTCGAGGTTTGGAGATGATCATAGAAAAGGGGGTGGAATAATTATAAAAGTAGGGGATGGAAAGGACAAGAGAGAAACAGTGTCTTCTGGACATGATAGTATGACTGCACTCATGAAATCACAACTACTGTGACTGCCTGAACACACTGTCCAAGGTCAGGCCAGTCAATACTCTTTTAGCAAGGAAAGAGGGCCTCCCTACACACACACACACACACACACACACACACACACACCAGTATTTAGTGGCTATGGATAATTGAGGGTTTCTACAAGAAAGAGAGTGAGTTTTCTTTAAGGGAGTAAAGGTCAGTGAGAAAAGAAATTATAGTTCATCAAAATTAATGCGGAATTTATTTGATAGACAACCATTGGCATATTTTGGAAGCATTCAATATTACAGTGCATGGTAGTGTACACCAATAACCCCAACACTCTAGAGATAAAGGAGGCTCAAGAGTTTAAGACCATAGCTACACACAGAGTTTGAGGCTGATTTGAACTAAATGAAACCTTTTTTCAAAAAATAGTAATAATAAAACAAATTCAAACCTTAAGCCTCAAACTAAAATAGATTTTTTAAATTTTCTTTTTCCCTTACCTCATCAAACACAACAACAAAAATTCATTTACATATAAACTGAGAATATCTTAGCAGTATAGAATAAAATGCAAAATTTTGTTAGTGTCACAAGATTCATAGAGGAAAATAAGTTAAGTAAACCTATGGCTTCAGTCTTTAGGTGTTGGACCTGATATATAGCCCAGTGGTTTAAAAATGTACTTCCCAGCTAAACCTCAGGTAAACCTTGTGGGATCCTGTGGAAGAGTGGTGGGAAGGATAATGAGAGTCAGAGAGTCAAGAACACCACACACACAAAAAAATCCCACAGACTTAACTAGTCTCATAGAATCTCACAGAGAGTGAACTGAGAATCAGAGAGCCTGCCTGGAACACAGCTAGGAACTCTGCACGCATATTACCATTGTACAGCTTGGTCTTCTAGTGGGTCGTCTAACATTGAAAGCAGGGGTTGTGCCTGACTCTGTTACCTGCTTTTAGAACCCTTTATTTCTACTAAAGTTGCCTCATCCAACCTTCATAGGAGAGAAGGTACCTAGTTTATTGTAACTTGATATACCATGACTGACTGATATATAAGGCAGGCAGGTGGGGTAAGAGTGGAAGTTGGAGGGAGAAACTGAGAGGAGAGTGGGGAGGGGGAGAGGAAATTATGATCAGGCTGGAAATTTTAATTAATGAATTAAAATAAAAGGACATGTACTTGTCTTCCTGAGGACCTGAATTTGTTCCCATCACTTACATTGGGCAGCACAGAACTGCCTATAACTTCGGCTCTTCTGGCCTTTGCAGACACTGCCCTCACACATACCCATACCCAAACAGACAGATATTCACATATAAATGTAATTAAAAATAAAAAGTTAATTGAAAATTCTTTTCCACTTTAAGGGTGCCACGTAGGAAGGCACGGTGTGATGGACGCACTACATTTTCGTGAATGTAGAAACATTTACAGGGAAGGAGAAACCATTTTCCAGACTTCTTAAGAATCTTGATGCCACACCTCCAAAAATTCCTTTATTTAATACTTTTTCACAGAGGCTTCATTGATAGTCATCAAGGGAATTCCCTTGATGTTTATTCAATGAGAGTTGTGTAGAGTTTCCATAGTTCATGTCCTTATCCTGAAATGGGCCAGTGTCACTTATCCTTTAAAGTCACAACTCCGATGAAAAGAGATGTGAAAGCTTAAAAAATTAGGAAATGGAAAAGAATATGATAAAAAGTGCGGCCAATGGGCACATTCTCTATCTTTATATCATTTTTTATTTAATATAAAAACAAGTTTGTATATGTAAATTCAGTGGTATAAAGTTGTAATGTGTTCAATAATTAGTAATCAAGACACATATTTGGAAGACCAGTGGGTGATTTTCAGAGTGCTAAATTGTTTCCTGACATTTTATTAGTATTTGCTGATAATACAGAACAATGAATTCCATTTGATATTTTTGTATATGCATATAACACATTTTTGTCTTATCCAACTCCTTGATTAGCATCTCTTCATTCCCCTATCTCCAAAGTTTTACTGAATCTCTTATAAGGTTCCTTTGTGATTCCATGGCTTCATTTCCCATTAATTCTGCATGTGAGGGAAAACATATAGTATTTTCTGAGACTGGTTTAATACAATTAACATCATGAAATCAAATTCCATCAATTTTCTTGGAAATTACATAATGTTGTTCTTTATAGTTAAATAAATGTCTACTATAATAAGTAGTTTCTGGCCCTGACTTTCTGGCCTAGCCCCAAGATTCAAATCCACTTGAAGCCCTGCTGCTGCTGAGCCACAAATAATCACACAAAGGCTTACATCAATTTCTGAGCAGCCTATGGTTCAGACATATTGCTAGTTATCTCTTGCTTTTAAACTAACCCATGGTTCTTACCTTTTGGAGCCATGTGGTTTGATACCTTCTATTAGAGCAGCATTTCAACTTCTTTCTTCCACATATGCTAGCATCTCCCTGACTGAATCTTTCTTTTCCCAGAATTTTCTTAGTCTAGTAGTTCAACCCACACTTTCTGTCTGCCTTCTGACCAATCAATGTTTTATTAAGCCAGTAGAAGGGACAAATATTTACAATATGCCAGAACATAATCCCAAAGCAACATTGTCCCTATTCATTTATCCTTTTATTGGAAACCTTAGGGTGATTCTATAGCTTTTCTGTTATGAATAATGTGGCAATAAACATAAGTATGCAGACATCTCCATTGTACACTTTGATTCCATTGGATATGTATTTACCAGTTGTATAACTTAATCCTAAAGTTCTATTTTAAGGTTTTATTATCAATTTTGGGGGGAAGGGGGTGAGAACATGACATGGCATATATGCAGAAGTCAAACAATATCTTGCAAGAGTCAGTTCTGTTCTACTATCATATGGATTGTCATCAGAATTGGTAACAAGCACCTTTACTTGCTGAACCTAATTTTTTTAAGGAATGTTCATATTGATTTCCACAGTGGCTGAACTAATTTATATTCTCATTAATATATGTATATGTTTTTCTTAAATCTTTGATATTTTTTCTTTTTTAAAAATTAATTAACTTTCAGTTCTAAGGATTGAACCCAGGGTCACATACATTCTAGATGAGCACTCTACCACTGCTGTATACACCTAGCTATTTTTAAAAGATGTTTTTACTTTGAGACAGTCTTGATAAATTTCCCAGGATTCCCTTGGACTTTCAACCTTCCAGCTTTAGCCTCCTGGGCACCTACACTTTTAGGCCTCTACTACCAAGCCCAGCATATTTTTTGTACTTCTTTTCTTTTTTAATTAGTTCTTTGAAACTTTTGTTGACTGAGCTTTCATTCTCTTCACTGTTTATCTTCTAACTCTTCACAGTTCCACACCCTCCTTTCCTTCTCACCTTCTGACACCGCCTGTCTTATTTAGGGTTTCTGTTGCTGGGGAAAGATATTATGACCACAGAAATTCTTATAAAGGAAAGATTTAGTTGTGGGGGACAGCTTGCATTTCAACAGTTTTGTCCATTATTTTCATGGGGGAAAGCAAGGCAGCATACAGGCAGACATAATGCTGTAACAGCAGGAATTGAGAGTTCTTACATCTTAATTCACAGGCAACAGGAAATGGTATGTCTCACTGGGCATTGTTTGAGCATATATGAGACATCAAAGGCTGCCTCTACAGTGACACACTTCCTTCAACCATACCACACCTGCTCCAACAAGTACACAACTTTTAATAGTGCCTCTCCCTTTGAGGGCTATTTTCTTTGAACCAACATACCACTTCTATATCAAGGTCAATTTGTGCTGGTCCAATATCCTTGAATGTGTGACCATCCTCTGCATCATGGTTGACTGATTAACAGCTATACACTTAGAGAAACTGATTCTTTCTTCCCCAGAAGCTAACAATGTATACATTTTCACACATTTTTGTACCCTCATATGAGTGTGAGTGTGTGTATGTGTTGTTATTCACCCTATGCATGCCATTTTTGAAGTCTTTTATTGTCTGTACATTGGCCCCTGGTGGGCTTCTGTGTTGATGATCATTTACTGCAAACAGAAACTTCTCTGATGAGTGTTGAGAGATGCCTGAATCTATGGGTGCAATAATAAATCATTTGGAGTTGTGAATCCTTTTCTCATTTATCAGAATAATAGTAGTAGGTGCTCCCTTTCTAGCCATAATTTTTGGCCCTATTTTACTGATGACTAAGGATGCTGAATAGTTTCTCTTATATAATTATCAAACATTATATTTCAAGTTTTGAGACATATACTTTCTGTTCATTTCTACTTTTATTATTTGTTTAACTTAGTCTTCTGGAGATTAGATTTTGAGTACTTTATTTATTTTCAACATTACCAGATTCTTGATATTAGGTAGCAAAGACTGTCTTCCATCATATGGGTCATATTGCATCACTCTGGCAAATTGTTTCTGTTGTTGGGAAAAAGCTTTTACTAAGGTGTCTCTTTCACTTAGTATGATTGTCTTTGATTCTATCTTAAAATATCTTCCTATGTTTTCCTCAAGAAGTTTCAAACTTTTGGGTTATATATTAATGTATTTAATATACTATAAGTTGATTTTTATAAAGGCATTGAGATGTATTTCACAGCCTTCTAAATCCAGAATAAACAGTAAATAACCATCCAGCCCATTTCCCCCCTACTTGATTGATTAAAAAACTGAGAAACAGAATAGTGTGATGAACTTCAGTTTTGGCCAAATCTACCCTGAGACAAAGGCTCTCAGTGAAATTTCCTGTTCTCTGAGGAGTCAGTCAATTTCTTCAGGAATGTAAACTACCTTCAGATAGCTGTCATGTCCTACCTTCTGAGACTATACAGTGGCCATATGTCCTTGTCTCTGTTTTTGTTGTTCCTATGTCCTAAAGATTCTCACTAAAGTCAGAACAAGTTCAGGAAACACATTTAATATAAAATATCAGAAGGCTGACTAGAGCATTTCTTTTTTTTAATAATATCTTTTATTTCTATAAAAATATTTATAATTGATTAAGCAATTCCCTTTACATTATCTGGTTGGCATTTTTTAGTTACCAAAGTAGTTTGTATCATTTATTTATTTATAGATGAATAAAGTCATATTTTTTATCCATATATCCCCTTGTTCAAACTCCCTTCACCCTCCCACACATTCCAGTCACTCTTTCTTCTCCCCATCACTTTATCTCCTCCCCAGCAAGGGCAGGATTTCTAGTAGACCTGAAAGACTCTGGAGGGACTTGGAATGTATAAGAGCCTTCACAAAAGTGATTTCTATACCACAAAGATTCCCTAGACTTTACCTGATCCCATGTTATTTAGGATAACCATTAATCTCATAAACAAGTTTCACCAACATTTATTGGGCATGTAATTGATGGGCTCCCTAGTAAGGAAAATTCTAGGCAAGCACAGTACAATTGAACTTCCAGTACACGAACTGTTTAGTTATTGCTACCTAGTCTGGCATTTCCTCTATAACACACCACTCCAAAATGTGGTGGATTAAAATAACAAGCATTGACTATTTGTTCTTATCTTTTGGGTCAGCCAAGAGTTTTTTGTGATTTTTCTTGGTCTGAGCTGTCTAGTATATTTTCATGTGGTTGGTAATTGGGAGGGCTGTTAGACTGAAGAGCTGCATTTGATGGAATCTAGTAGATTATCATGAAATGCTGTGTGCAAAGAACTCAGGGTTCTATGAGCACCAAATGATGGCAAAATCCAAAGAGCAGGGGCTACTGAAGATTCTACTTGTGTTATATTCATTATAGTTCATGGCCAAGTCCAGAATCAAGAGGTAGGAAAATATGCAAATTTATATACAATGTCCAGAGTTGCCTTGAAAATGACATAAATACAGAATAGGTTGGAATTATGACCTCTTTTACAATCAACCACATTATTTGTCACAGAAGAAATGCTCTCCGGATACTTTATATGGAGTTCTTTATACACAAGCTTTTGTTCTCATCACCAAAACAAAATACTATACTCTTCTTTCTTATTTTCCATAATTTTAAACTTTGTCTTTTGAATTATCAACTCTGAAACATTCATCTCAATTTTCTCACACAAATATTGTTAGTTTTCTATCACAAATGTTGTTAGTTTTCTGTATCATACACTTATGTATATATCTATGTACTAGTTGGTTTGATTTTTGAGGTTATTCATGTATGTAACAAGTAAATTTTAACATACATTTAATTTTTCTATTAATAATACTTTAAAGCAAATTTTACCCTAAAATCCTAATTGTTAGCAGTAGCATTCTATTCAATAGCAATCTATACAGTTTATATGTAGCAAATATCATGCTACATGAGAGGAGCATACTAAGTTTGAAATATAATGAGGCAATACATTTGTTAATTAGCTATATTCAACTATTCTAAAATGCATCTATATATCAAACCATAAATCTATATCTGATTAACATGTAAAATTCTATAAGCCAATTAACAAAATTAGCAAGTACGGGGAAGATGTAATGATTGGCTGACTTGATTATTTACAGCTTAAATGTCAGACAACCCTAGAATCTGTGGAGAAGAATGAAATATCAGTGTTAGGAAAATTTAAGGATTTGCTATTTCCTCCACATGATTATAAGCCTTTACATAGGCAGATAACTTTTCACAACCACTTCTGGATCAAAACATTAGAAGCAAAAAAAAAAATGCTTCCTACCTCCTCAAAACATGTATAGGCATTTCTCTTTCAATATATTCTAAAGAACACAGAATGAGTACTTACATGTCAGCAATTGGGTAAGTTTCCCCTTTGGTCAGTGTAAACATTTCCCCAAGTCTTACAAAGTAACCATTGAGTGTCTGGCACCACTTGGAGGCAGAGGTACCCAGCAGGGTCATTAATACTATACTGGCCCTCTTTACCTGACCCCATCCCCTACCCTTAGAACTGCACACTGCAGTTTCCTTAGGTCAAAGCAGGCTATTATACCTCTTTCTACCAGATTCTCCCACCTCCCCACTGATGCAGCCCATAATCCCATAGCTTCTTTAGGCCCTCATAACTTTTGTAACCCCATTTCCCCACCCCTTCCTATAGATGAGACCATCCTCCTAGAGCTCTGTATTCATTCTTGTCTTCTAACCTCTATGAAAGCTCTAGTACCAGGCACCAGTCTCTCCCCTGACTTAGCCAGCCTAAGCCCCTGACTCCTGTTGAGCGTGATGATAACCCACTTAAGGGCTTGTAGCTTGTTCAGTCCTCACTGAGCTGGGGATGCCCACAATTACAGGCTGCAGTGACATTTTTCTTTTCTCTCATCCATGGGAATGTGTCTACCATATCCTCTCATTTCCTTTTGGGATGCCTCTTAGAAAACCTCCAACCTCTCCAGACCTGACACCCCAACCTGAGGGACCCAAATTTATTCACTTTTGCAATCAAATTTGCCTTTAGTGCTCCTGAGATATTCAATCCAAATGGCACCTTAGACTCAGGACCTTTACAAATTCTGTGAACCATCAGGGAAATAGAAAGAGATTTCCCTATTCCCTATTTCTCAGCTCCAAGCCCTGCTTGTTTTTCTCTAGTCTCCTGCTGCCCCCCACCCACTGTGTAAAAGTCTTTTAAGTTACCATAGGTGGATCTGTAAGTTTGTTGCAAAATGGGAACTAGGAGAGAGACCTAGAAGGAGGGGGAGAAAGCAAAGGAGTTGGCCAGCAGGAGTCATTTTATTGGTTACTTCTTTTTTTGTAGTATATGGTTGCACAGTATATGTCTGGGCTATCAGATTTCTACTTCTTCATCATTCAAGCAGTGTTGAGTTGGCTCTGGGTTCCATCTGGTGCAATGGGCCTTAAATCATTGACTACTCCTACAGGAATGTGCCACCATTGCCCTACCATATCTTGTAGAAAAGATAGATTATAAATCAAAGGTTTTGTATCTGGGTTGACATCAACATTTCTCTTTCAATAATCTGCAAAGTACCTTCCTACATCAAAGACACTAGAGCATAGGGAGTGAAGGGTTCAGTAAGCTCCAGATCAACTCAGCAATGGGGACCCACAGGTAGTTTTCAGAGAAAACCCATTGTCTTAGAAATAGCTTTGGTTGTTTAGAGATTTCCATGGCATAGTTTGGCAAACAACTCAACTGAATACAACTCAGTCCCATTATGGGAAGACTTATTTGGTGACAAAAGATGATTACTTGGGAATCCATCACCTCCATTATTAGGAGACATCATTAGGATTGCCTTTATATATCTTGGGGATTTTCCACTGCACTAAGTTGGCATACCATCCTTCAAATTCCCCTCAATTCTAGATATCTCATTACACATTCCCTTCCTCAATACTATGTCCTCTCCTCCTCCACACCTGATCCTCCAATTTATATACCACTCGACCTCAAATCCACCCATAAAATCTATTCTATTTCTCCCTCCTAGTGAGATTTATGTGTCCCCTCTTGTCTCTCCCTTTATACCTAACCTCTCTGTGACTATTGAATACAGGTTGGTTATCATTTATTTTAAGGCTAATATCATACATATTCCATCCATAATGGAATATGTAGTAGCACAATTTTGAGTTGTAAGAAAAGAAGACTCTGAGCCAAATATTGTGGGAAGTCTGAAATACCAGAGAAAGAAAGCACCACAGTCAATTCTTACCGAACTGTCTTGCAACTTCCTCAGCCTCACTCCTGGTCTCTTCTGCTTTGTCTAGTGTGGTCACTCTGTCTCTTCTGGGTTTCCCATCCAGGTTAGGATTAAAGGTGTGTAGCCTTGAACTCACAGAATCAAAAGTTCTGTCTCTGGAGTTGTGGGATTCAGGGTGTTGATTCCCCAGTCCCAGATTTCCCTGTGCTGGGATTAAAGGTGTGTGATTGACTCAGCTGTTCATCCCTGTATTCAAGGATTTCCTGAGCTGTCTGCCTAGGATTTGATATACCTCCTTGATATACCTAGGATTTGGTATATCTCTTTGATATACCAGGATTTATTAAGTACCTAACAAATATCCACAGGAATACATACATATCTATCTTTATAGGTGTCAGTTACCTCACTCCGAATGATTTTTTTTCTAGTTCTATCCATTTGCAAGACTATGATTTTAGCAGCTTGGGCCAGGAAGACATCCTGGCTTTAGATGGAAGGAGAGACCACTCAGATAAACATGGCTCTGGTGTCAGAACAGCCCTCAGATAACAAGGTCAGAGGTTGCAGAACTGACCCTGGTTTTTATGTAACCTTTGGTGAAAACATGGGCCTTGGACTTCAACAGATACCACAGCTGCAGGATCATGGACCTAGACCTAGTCCTTGGCAGCAGCAGAGTCTGTATATCATCAGTACCTCATGTAGCAGTACAGGCCACTCAGATAGGCATGGCCTCAGCAGCTGCATGGTCCTCAGACACATACGTGGTTACAGATCCTGGGCATCCATAAGACCTTCAGTGGCAACAGGAACCTTGTACATCAAAATAGATCCTGCCTGTATTAGGTCCATGGACCCAGACATGGCCCTCAGCTGCAGCTCTGGCACAGACAACACCATGGTATCAAATAGCTAAATAGGCCATTCAGATCTGTGTGGCCTTGGTCGTAGCATGGTCCTCAGCCACAAACATGACTTAGGTGGCTGATCTAACCCCAGGCATTCACACAACTTTCAGTGGTAACATGTACCATGGACTTTGATACAGACCCTGGCTATGGTAGGACCACAGTCTCAGACATGGTCCTCAGCAGCAGCCTGGGTCCAGACATCATCATGGCCCCAAAGGCAGTACTGCCCTCAGACACAAATATGGTCCCAAGTGCCAGCAGAACCCTAGGAATCTACATGGTCCTCATGGTGAATTCCACTTTTTAAAAAACATGGCATGAAATATCATTCTTTTGCACATATTTTTCATCTAGTCTGTCCAAACCATTTGTGGCTCTTGTGCACTACAGAAATGGGGAGCCAGTCATTTTAATCAGAATGAATTAGGCAATTCTAGAGAATTTTTCAATGGAATTTTATAATCCAATGTTTTATGACTATGGGTGAAAATACTTTGCAGGACTTATGTAGTTGCAGATTTTTCTCTACAAACTGTTTGGATACTACTAGTCAAAAGAGTTGTAACATCAGTCTATTCTTAGTATTTATAGGCTCAATTGCAGTTCTTTTGAGGCCTTTTGTCAATTTATTATTTATATTCACCATCTTTTCTATGGTGTGTAAGCATTTGCCACCTATAATAAAGACCATGAATCTGTATTTTTTATTGTAACACTTTTCTTCCTTAGAAAAAACAGAAATTAAACAAAGTTCAATGATTATTGGTCCCATCAAAATCCCAACACAATTTTTTTTACAGATCTTGAAAGAAAAATACTCAATTTCATTTGGAATGACAGGAAAGTCAGGATTCCCCAAAAAATTTTGCTCAACAAAAGAACCTCAGGAGGCATCACCATCCCCAAATTCAAGTTATACTATAGAGCTACAGTAATAAAAACAGCCTAGTACTGGCATAAAAACAAACTTATGGATCAATGCAATCAAATTGAGGATCCCAACATTAACCCAAAAACCCATGAAAACCTGATCTTTGACAAAGAGGCCAAAAACATTCAATGGATAAAAGATAGTATCTTTAACAAATGGTGTTGGCATAGCTGGTTGGTAGTGTATAGAAAAATACAAATAGATCCAAGCCTGTCACCCTGCACAAAACTCAAATCCAAGTGGATCAAAGACCTCAACTTAAACCCAACCACTTTGAACTTGATAGAAAAGAAAGTGGGAAATATCCTTCAAAGAACTGGCACAGGTGACCACATTCTAAATATAACAGCAGTGGCAAAGACACTAAGAACAACAGTAAATAAGTGGGACCTCCTGAAACTGAGAAGCTTCTGTAAAGCCAAGGACACAGTCTGTAACGACAGCCTACAGAATGGGAAAAGATTTTCACCAACCCTACAAGTGATAGAGAAATGATCTCTAAAATATATAGAGAACTCAAGAAACTAGAGCCCAAAACCTTGAACAACCCAATCAAACAATGGGGTTCAGATGTCACGCGCAACCTCGTCCCACAAGGAAGAAGCGACACCCAGGCTCTTCTTTCAGCAGTTTTATTCAGGAACCTTGATTCTGCTTTCTGACTCTGATTCTGACTGTGGCCGATTCTCACTGACTCTCTCTCTGATTCTCTCTCATTCTGCTACTACGGGAAACCCACCTGCAGCCTAAATAGCCTCTGGGCAGCCAACCCAAGTACGCCATGTAGGTACTACCCATAAGTCCAGATACAAGGAAGCAAGCCAGATCCTCAGCCTAGCCATATAAGGTATTGTTTGTCACTGAGATCACTCACCATGTGGAAGTTGGAGGGCAGAAGCCAGCGTCATCTCCAAGGCATGGCTACACGCAGCTCTCCACATTCAGATCTAAAAAGGGAATTCTCAGGAGAATTACAAATGACTGAAAGGCACATGAAAAAGTGCCAACTTCTTTAGCCATCAGAGAAATGCAAATCAAAACAACTTTGAGGTACCACCTGACACTTGTTAGATTGGCTAAGATAAAAGACAGATGACAGCCTATGTTGGAGAGGTTGTGGAGCAAGGGGAGCACTCCTCCATTGTTGGTGGGAGTATATGTTTGTTCAGCCACTCTGGAGTGCAGTATGTCAGTTTCTCAGAAAACTGGGAATCAATCTCCCCAAGGATCCAGCAATACCACTTCTGGGCATATACCCTAAAGATGCACAGTCACACTCCAAAGGCATTAGCTCAACTATGTTCATAGCAGCATTATTTGTAATAGCAAGAACCTGGAAACAACCTAGATGCCCCTCAACTGAAGAATGGATTAACAAACTGTGGTACATCTACACAATGGAATACTACTCAGCAGTAAGAAAAAAATGATATCCTAAAATTTGCAGGCAAATGGATGAATTTAGAGAATATCCTACTGAGCGAGGTATCACAAACCCAGAAAGATAAGCAAGGGATGTACTCACTCATTAGTGGACTCTAAACAAAAAAGCAAAAAGCAAAGCATTCCCAAGCTGTAAACCACAACCACTGAACAGCTTGGGATCTGAAAAACCTTGGACTGACACCTTGGATCCCACTCCCTGCAGAGGAACACCTGACTCAGTCTGGATGTTGGGGAGAGAAAACTGGATCTGCCAGAAGTGGAGGCTGAACTGAGCAATATTAGGACCTTGGAACTTCCTGATCATGCTGGGGAGGAAATGGGGAGATGTGGAGAAGAGAGAGTGACTGGAAGGGGTGGAAGGGGGAAGGGAGCTTGAACAAGGATATACACGGATAGAAAATGTGACTTTATTCATAATAAAAAATAGTATTTTGTGGTGATATGTTACAAATTTAATAAAACCTAGAGTATCAAGTAATCAACCCACATTCAAACTAGGCAGAGGTAGCTTCAGGAGTTTCAGGGATAACAGAGCAGTGGTAATTCATACAGCACTGGGATCCAGAGAATCTCTGTGTACAAGGCCAAACAGATGGGTTTCAATGGCACTCACCTTTAATCCCAGCTCAGGGGAAGCCAGAGTGTTGACCTATACCTTTTATCCCATAACTCTAGAGACAAAGATCTTTCTGTGTTTCTGTGAGTTCAAGGGTGACTACCAAATAGAGTAGCTCCTGCCTTTAATCTTAACCTGGATGGGATTCAGCTGGGCAAAGAAGGTATTTAAGGCAGAGTTAGAAAAATAGCAGGCATTAAAATGACCAGGAGCAAAGCTGAGGAAGCTATAAGATAACGTGGTGAGATTTGACTATAGTGTTTCCTTTCTCTGATATTTTAGCCTTTCCACAATATCTGGATTTGAGTTTCTTTTAATATGACTAGAATTCATGCAGCAGTATTTGATTTCATCTTTTATTTTTTCTTTTTATTGAAAATATTTCAGAATCATTAGATTATTGATTGTATTACATGATGGTTGTAAGCTGGTTGCAGTTGGGCTTAGCAGTGTTTGGTGTCACATATCTTCTTATTCTTTGTCCTGGGTTGTCAGATCCACTGTGTATATACTCTTCCTCAGACAGAGTATACAAAAAAAAAACCCTGTTATTGTGTATCATTAATATCTGCTAATGAGAGCATTTAAAAAGCAGATCGTTATCACATAAGCAGAATAGATATACATAAAGATGTGCATTTCACATGCTTAAATCACGCTTCTTCTTGAAAAGGAAATAGACTTATAGTAAACACATGTCAGAGTACATCTCATAATATACCTTTATATATGTTACATCTCTAGCCTGAGTAGGGATTTTATTAAACCAATACATTACAATGAAGTTATAATGAGACTCCAAAGCAGTCACCATTTGAAAGACTAGTACTCTAAAGCTCAAAGATTCCTGCTTTACTTTGGTTGCTTGTAGTTGGTATCTGCTGCTTGCATGTCTTAACAATTCCCCAAACAAAACACATCAAAAATCACTCCATTGGATTAAATAGATAACATGACTGACTTTTTGAAAAGTAGTTTGTAATGACTTATGGAACTGTCTGCCCAGTTTTTTGTAATTGATAGAGGCATATCTTAGGCTTAGTTGAGGCATAGATAGCAGCAGGCAAAAGTTACAGCTAGGCTAGCAGGGATGCAGTTATTTAGGATCAGGGGAGATAAAAGGAACTAGAGTTTATTAACTCAGTAAACAGCCAGTACTTGACTGATAGAAGATAAACATGGAGGACAAACACAAGTAGGCAGAGCGGGCCCAAATGATGGAAATATCAAGCAAAAATCTAAATGAGAGATGCCAAATGAAGATACTTTTAGAGACTGCAGGGAAAAAGTCTCTTAGCTGAGAATCAAATGAAAACTGAAGGAAGTCCTTGAATACAAAAAGAAAAAAAAAAATCAAAGGCTTGTCTTCACCTTGGACTTTTTTGTTTTATTCTTAGGTAATCCAGGACAAAATTCCCAGGCTGTTTATAAGGAGTGTTGATTATGAAAATTTGGCTCCAGATTGAATTAAAAGGCTCATGCTTGCCTGGGGCATAATCACAAGGAACTATTCCTTCATCTTGCTTCTTTAAGCCAATCACCAGAAAGGTGGTTTACAGACATGCTTCCATGACTAAATGAGTACTTAATTTAGTAACTGTGAAGCTTAAGTATGGCATTGTATTTCCCCTAAAATCTTTATGTTGAAACTTCTGAGAATGACTACTGTGATTTATTTATTTATGCTGTGATAAATCCAGAGCCTCAGGCTTTTAGTTTTAAGTCCACAAGGACTTAAATGGGCAATAGCGAACTTGAAGTAGGTATATATTTTCCTCTCCATTTCTAAGACAGTAGTGTTTCTCTTCTTTATAAAGGATTTTATGTGAAAGTCCTCTGATAAAAGGTATTGCTCAGATAAGTGCAGGTGTATTGGAACATTGCCCATCACCACCAGTTCAGCCATCCAGAGTTGTATCTACAGATCACAGTGAAATTGAAAAGAGTGGGAACTGGCCCTGTGAAGGGCGTCTAATGGAACAGCAGCTGCCAGTTCATTGTTTTAACACTTGCTACTCCTCAATAGTGATTTCTCCCCAGAAACTGCTCTTACCAACACATGATCCTTTTGTATAATCTGTATAGACTGTCGGTTTACTGCAGAGCACTTGAAATGGAAAAGACAAAAGCTGCCTTGGAGTCATAAACAAAGCAGCTTCTGACTGGCTCTGAAAATGTGTTGTAGAGATTCTTATCCGGATGGGCCTTTGATTTCTGGCCAAGTATAGCTGAGTGGAAGCTAAGAATAAAACAGCAAAATGATTGGACTAGTAAATTCACAGGAGATTTTCAGAGTATGTGAAGATTTTTAAAACGTTCAAAACAATCCCCAAACTAATAAATTCCACTCCACTCTGATCTCTTCTGTGGTGTAAAAGACAAAACAAAAGAGCTAAAATCTTAGCATTATTTTTTCTTTTCAGTTAAAGGTACTGGGTAGTTACAGAAAATCAGAAAATATCCATAATCTCTTCACTTTTTCAGTATACATCAGTACACATTTTCTTAAGGAAAATTTTAAAATGAAAGATTTTTTTATGCTGTTTGTACAATGTCATAGGAACCAGTTATTCTTGAAAGGATAACAAAGGTCACTTGATTCTTCAATGAATATGTGAAGGTTAGTTGATAGCAAACAACATTTTTCATTTCTCTAATATACTCTTTTGTGGCTGCTGCCAAATATAATGCATCAAAGAGACAGTGACATGCTAAAACTTAAACAAGTAATGGGCAAGTTAGATTCCCAGATAATTGAGGTGGAATCAAATGCTGGTTTTATCCTTCTGACAGTTGTAGTGATCTGAAAGAAAATGAGCCCCAAAGTGACTGGCACTTTCAGAAGGTATAACTTTGTTGGAGTATGTACAGCCTTGTCGGAGGAAGTGTGTCACTTTGGAGGCTGGCTTTGAGTGTCATATAAGCTCAAGCCATGCCCAGTATCTCAGACCACTTCCTGTTGCCTGTGAGTCATGATACATGAGCTCTCAGCTCTTTCTCTAGCACTATGTTTGCTTGAGTGCTGCCTTACTTTAAACTACAATAATAATGGACTAAGCCTCTGAAATATAAGGGAGCTCCCCCTAATTTTCCTTTATAAGAGTTGCCATGGGTATAGTGTCTCTTCACAGCCATAGAAACCCTAAGACAATATCCTTTGTATTCATCATTCAAAACAAATCTGAGTTTCTTATTTAACATACAATTAAACTGTGCTCCTCCACAATTATTTGGTTGTTTTTTATTTGGAAAGCAAATAGGAAGTGGAACTGTGTGCTTGCTGGAGATAGCTAAACTGAGACAAAATTTCTGTGGCCTTTGAACAATTATTTATTTTTATGTATATTTTGAGCAATTATCTATCTGTATGCATATGTGCATGTGTGCATGCATGCACACATGTACATGCTCATTTGTACAAGCATTTCCAAATAAAGCCATTTTAACTTTCATGATGGCAGTAAGAAGTGATGCTGAAATAATCATGATAAAAGCTTCCTTTCATTAAATATTGACAGAGCTCTTAACTGATGACTCTCATTGCCATATTAAATTGAATTTGTTTCACTGATTACTTTATGAAAACTACTATACCCTAATCTCCTGACTCAAAACTCTAGATTCCTCTTATTATAGTTTGCTAAGTTTTTTCTATGACACTGATAAACTTTTTTATATTTATCTATGTCACACACATATGTCCACATATGCACATACATGCACACATGCGCACATGTATGCACACACAGGTACATAAATGTTAGGTGTCTTTGGAGGACAAGACAGGGTACTGAATTCCCCTAGAGCTGGAGTTTTAGATGAGTGTAAAACACACAATGTAATTTCTGGGACTGAAAATCAAAAAGAGAAGAAAGTGATATTAACTGCTTAGCTGTCTTTCCAATATCCCTGCTTATCTTTTAATGGACTTCATAATAAACTTCTTCCCTTTGTTGTTGATGTCATTCTGCCCCTTTAACATCATTCATATTGTTCATTGTTGTAAGTCAAAATTTTAGGCTGGTCTTTAGCATGCCATAGAGTTTCAATAGATATTTGTTTAATGATGTACATTATTTTAGCTTAAAGCAACTCTTTGTAATGTGAATTATCACCTCCATTTTAGAAAGAAAGATATGCAACTAGCATTCCATATTTTCAAATAGCTGCTAAGTAAAATAGTTTGATTTCTTAATACAATCTGTCTAAAACCCTCTTCTTGTATTACAAATTGACCCTACGTCCATTTTTTATAAACTGTGAGTTACTGGTCCCAATTAGTAAAACTGAAAAAAAATTGAAAACTTGTCTAACAATCAGGCATCACTTCAACATTCAAGAAAGAGAAACTATTGAACATGTGGATCAGTTTTGAAGTTGTACTTCCATGGTGACTTCCATATAATGCATGTTCCACATGTACTATATAAACTAGGATCACATTATAATGACATATGTGATGTTCAGTATTACTATGTCAAAAATAAAATCAAGGGCATTCAAATGAGAGGTAGTCAAGGTTTTAGATATTTGGTTGTTAAAATTATTATCACTTTAATTTGTAGAGATTTATGTCATTAACTAAATTAAGGCATGGAATTTTGAAATGTTTATTCCACCCTTCACTTACATTTGGAAAAACAACTTTTACTAGACTTTTTCAACAGAAAGACATGCCATTTCTGATTACAAAAGCAGGAGCAAACTAAATAGTACCAACCAAAGTGTATCCTAAGAAATGAACCCCCCCCAAATTGTACTTGTTTGGATCATGTTATTTTTATTCAAAGAATGGGGTGTTGGGCTGAGAATATATTCTCCATGATACAACCCTCACCTAGAATGCAAGAGACAGTTATATTTCTAGCACTGCAAAGAACCAAAAAGTGAGAGCAATGTTGAAAGCCATTTCTTATGGCAATGTGCTTAAATTCACTTGCACAAATTTTCTCAAACTGAAAGAAGAAATAAAAGACTTTCAACCTATAAGAGACTGATAAACTAAAGACAAAAAAATAATTTAATATTTTCAAAAAGTACATCTTCCTGTTTTATGCATCTTTTATTTTTTTAACATTTTCAACAATTTATTACAGGATTCCTAATTTCAATGCTAAAAGCAAGGTGGAAACACCCAAAATGCTCAAAAGGATTATAAAAAATAATGCATATATTGACACCAGGTGAATCCTATATTTACCTCAAAGCTATAACAATCAAGAGTATGTACAATATTTGTAAAGGAATAAAGAAATTAGAAAGAGTAAAGAATAAATGCAGAAAAATATAGTCAAATTTTAAGCAAAAAAACAAAGGAAACTAAGCCAGGAAAAGTGTGATCTTCTCAAAGGTTACCATACCTATAATGTTATTTGTATAGATGTTTACACAGACTTCACAACTTCCACAAAATTAACTCAGTGTGACCTATAAACTGTTCTGTTTCGGTGTATCCAGCTACTGATATTTTCTTTAAAAAGAGAGGCCCTAAGAACTAGAGCTTTCAAGCAAATGGAGGTAATCTCAAATTATAGAACTACAAACTGTCATGTCATCTTGTTATTTCAGGCAAATCAAGCACCACTGATGCACAGTCACCAACCAGTGTTGAAAATAATTTAATGTCTATTTTTTGCCATATGAGTTACTACATACAATGTGAAATCCACCTTATCTATCTTCCCAACAACATGCATAACTGAAATATCTCTGTGATTTCTCTCCTGGAACTGAACATTCCTAAATCAGGTAAAAACTGCTATCAGAGGATTTAAAATATTCTAATCATCTATTGCGGAAGGATGAACCCCAACATTTCTTTCTGCCAGTTTCTAAAAGGTTGTATCATTTAGAAGACAAATCTTTAACTGGTGTACAATGTTCTGGACTTCTGAAAATCAGACTATTAGTTTTCCAATCTGTATTTCCAGTGAAAGCAAAGCCAGTGTGTAGACACTAGACTATGCCACCCTGACATCTTTTAAATTTTAAAATAGTTTAAAATTTAAAATATTTTATTTTAGAATTTTATATTTATATCTTATAAAACATGTTTCAATCATATTTACTCCTCCCCCAATTATTCCAAGTTCACTCCCTTCCTTTCCCAAACAACAAGTGTTCTTTTCCTTTTACTATCAGTTAGTGTTGCTCAAATACTCTTGAATGTGTGGCCTCCCACTAGTGTATGGTCAATTTACTAGGAGCTATATACTATTAGAGACAAATGATTCTTCTTCTGCCAACAAATAACAATTAGCAATAGCTTGGCAACTACTCAGGGAACTTTGTGCCCACCCAACTCTTCTTTCCATGCTGTGATATTTGTCTGGCTTGATCTTGAGTAGCTTGTATATACTGTAACAATCTCTATTAATTCATATGTGCAGCTTCCCTGCTGTGTCCAAAAGACACCAGACACCGTTTCCTTATAGTCATAGGAATCCACTGCTGTTATATGATGTGAGATGTCTTATGTATGCTGTAAATACCATTAGATAATAAAAGAATTGTTTTGACCTATGCCAGAGCATCTTAGAAGCAGGTGGTAAATCCAAGCATAGATATAGTGGAAGAAGGGTGAAGTCACGAGAGATACAATCTAGCCACCCAAGAAACAAACATAATGGAGTACAGATAAACCATGAGCTACATGGCAAGACAGATTAATAGAAATGGGTTGAGTCAAGATATGAAAGCTAGCTAGCAATAAGCCTGAGCCATAACTGAACAATATGTAATTAATATAAGCCTTTGTGTGTTGTATGAGATTTCTCACCTTGTACAGGCCAGAGGTCTGATCTGCCTGCCGTTGCTTTTACTCCCCCCGCAAATGACTCAGATGCTTCTATTAATTTTATCCTGTTTTACCTATGTCTCAGGCACATTGCAAGCTAGCTCTTTCATCTTAATTCAACCCATTTTCATTAATCTACCTGGCCACATGGCCCTGACTCACCTGGGCCCCTTACATTTTTCTTCTTTGACGGCTGGAGGGAGTCTGACTCAGCACTCCTCATACTCTGAAACTCAATTTCCCTGCCTATTTTAAGGTACCTGACACAGGTCAAAACAGTTCCTTTATTTACAGCATACAGACAGAACATTCCCACCAAATTTGTGTGATTATTTGGGGCTAAGTGGCAGCTGGGCTGCAGGCCAGTCTGGGAGTTAGATGGGCCAAAAACTTCTTAATACACTAACATTCTTTCCAATAATATCTGAGCCCTTGGAGGAGGGGATGTTTTAAGTATATTCCATCTAGAACTAAACATTCTGCAGTCTTTTATTTTCTGTATCTCAGTTAACTGTGAGTTTCTGTGTTGATCATCATCTGCAGTAAACAAAAGTGTCTCTGATGAGGGCTCATAAATACTTGAATCTACCTTAATCTAGGGGTATAATGATAAATTATGAGTTGTTACAATGCCATGTTTATGTGCCATGTTCATATAGCAGAATAACAGTAATGTGTTCTCTCCTAGGTTCTATGGCCTGCCTAACCATAGTTTATTGGTCCAATGACAGACACAAGTATGGGTTTCATTTAATGATTGGGCTTTAAATCTGATTAGAAAGTAGTTGATTTTTTTCCACATTGTTCATGCCATTATTGTACCAGTGGCATCTCTTGCCAGGACAGGCATTTTTCTTTAACTCACAGAGTTCACAGATGGATAAAATTGTTGCTTAATAATAGTTACTTTTCTTCTCTGGTAGCATGCATAGTATAGTACCTTCCAGTAGGAATGTAAATTCCAGATTAGTGCTAACCTGAATTTTCCATATTCTATGATTCAACTATGTGATCATCAACAGTAGGGCCTTTCCATCAAATTCTGGAGGGTAAACATGAGCATTAGCAATAGCCTGTGATGTTTGGGCATTTGGGGAACCTCACTAGCCAACAATGCTAAAACAGTAACTCAGCACTGAATCTGGGCCTTTGTTAGCCTCTGTTGTTGCCTCATTATAGGATAACTCCAACTTAACTTTTTTGTGTATGTATATACATGTATTTTTAAAAAGTTTCTATGGTAATAGATTTCTATATGACATTTTAAAAAGTGTTTAGTGTTGTTTATCTCCTCCACATTCTATTTTCTGCCTTCTCCTACCTCTATTTCCTTCTTTTTGTTCCATAATGCCCCTTTAATACTATTGCAACTCCCATGAAAGCCCCTCCTCTTGGCTTCTTAGTAATTTTATGACCTCTATGTGCATTCCCAATGAAAACAAGCATATCTAAAAATTTAAAGATAAGGTCCACAAAGGAGATAAAACATTCAGTGTTTGTCTTTCTGACCCTAGGTTACCACACGCAAAATGACTGTTTCTAATGATATTCATTTATCTGTGATCTTTATAATTTTGCTTTTCCTTTTTGCTTCTTCATTGAAACAATAAAACATTAATTAATGTGAATATTTTATGTTTATTTCATGCTCTTTGATCACTATAGCTCTGTAATATAACTTACAATCAGAGATAGTAAAACATCCAGCAGTTCTTTTATTGTAGAATTTTTTTGACTAACCTGGCTATCTCTCTGCTTCCAAATTAAATATAAGACATTTTAAATCAGTTTATTTATGTCACTTTTAACATTTTAATTCAATAAAAAGCATTGAATATGTAGTCATGTTTTCTTCATTAAGCAATATTTCTGATAATTCTGTGAATCTAATTTCCCCATAAATTATCTATAATATGCCTAATACATCTGACTTGTGCTATCATTTCAACAAAACTCCCCATAGTATTAAAGTATCAATGAGAACCTGAAGTATTAAATTGTTATTCAAAAGTAATTTATATAAGAATACTTTTATTATGTTTTTTATTTTATAAAGTTTTTTTTTCAACATACCCACCACTGTTTCCCTTCCCTCCCCTCTTTCCAGTCACCCCCTAGCTTCCCCCAATTCTATTGCCCCATCCATTCCTCAAAGTGAATAAGGATTTTCATTAGGCAATAGTTACTGTCAAAATATCAATTCTCATTTTTATTATTGTAATTTTATCCAGTACCAGTTCTATGTAGCATTAAATATTTGCTACAAAATTTAGAATACAAATTTATTATATACACCAGTATCAATTTTAGATTTACATGGTATTTGAAATTTTTAAGTCTAAGAGGTTTTAGAAATGTTTACATGTAAGCTATACGCATATTTTAAACTGTATGTTTATACAATGAAGCTGTTAAAAATTATACCATGAAATTTGTAAGTATATGGGTACAACTAGAAAAAGTTATCCTGAGTGAGGTAACCCAGACCCAGAAAGACAAATATTGTATGTACTCACTTAAAATTGGATATTAGCTGTTAAGTAAATGATAGTCAAGCAACAATCTACAGATTCAGAGAGGTTAGGTAAAGGACTCTAGAGAGGAAACAAGAATCTTCCTGGAAAGGAGAAGAAGAGATATTTTTCAATTTCTTTAAAGAATGGAGTTGGAATTTTAATGAAGAGCAAATCTATAAACTGAAGGTCATCATCATAATATCAGTTCTACTAATCCATGGGACTGAAATAGCTGTTCATCTTCTGATATCTCCGTCAATGTCTTAATTTTTATTACACAAGATTTTCTTTGTGAGATTTATTTGAACATATTTTTGAGGCCATTGGAAATGAGTGTATTTCCTTGATTACTTTCTCAGTATGTTTTTCATTTGTGTATAGGAAGGATACTGGTTTTTGTTTCATTTTGCTTTGGTTTTTTGTGTATGTATTGATTTTTTATTTTTATATCCTGAAACTTTGTTGCATATATTTTTCAGTTGTAGAACTTTTCGGGTGCAGTCTTTAGGTTCTTTTGTGTATAAAATCATATTATCTACAAATAAATATACTTACTTGACTTCTTCCTTTCCTATCTGTATTCCTTGTATCTCCTTCAGTTGTATTATTGCTCTAGTTAAGAATTTAGGCACTATATTGAAGAGGAATGGGTACAGTGGTTATTCTTGCCTTGCTCCTGGTTTTAGTGGAAATAATGTAAGTTTTCTCTATTTATCATGATGCTAACTATAGTGTTGTAATATATTTTATTGTTAAATGTCCCATATATACGTAGATTCTCTAGCATTTTTATGAAGGAATGTTAAATTTTGTCCGAAGGCTTTTCTGCATGATGATAATCTGGTTGCTGTCTTCAAGACTGTTTATGTGGTAGATTTCATTTATTGATTTACATATGTTGAACAATCTGAGCATCTCTGAGATAAAGCTGACTTATCTTTATAATTAATCTTTTTTGATGTGTTTTTGAATTCAGTTTCCAAGTATTTGAATGAAAATTTTTGCATCTATGGTATAGAGAGATTGGCTAATACTTTTGTTGTTGTTTTATCTTTTGTCTAGTTTTGATATCAGGATGACACTGCCTTCACAAAAAAATTTAAAGTATTCCTTTTTTTCCATTTTATGGGATAATTTGAGGAGTATTGAACTATGCTGGAAAATGAAGCTCCTTTGATGAAGGTTGAGAGCTACACTTGCCTGTACACATAAAGGTAAGCATTTAATATGCAGTTAGAAATTATAGTGGTTTAGGGAAGTGGCAGTTGTAGGGTATCCTCTAGTTTCAATGGCTTATGGACCATGGGTAGTGGTCTAGATTTATAGTATTAGGCATGAATTCCCACCTACTAAATAAGTCTTGAGTGCAATTAAGTAACTATTGTTACTCCCAAGATATTAGTGACACTGTTTGACATTCTGATCATTGTTGTGATTCATAGGTGTAATAGCAGGATAGGAATATTGGTTGTGTTTCTCCTCCCTCGATAGCTTGCTTAATTCCTTTCATTACTATGACAGTTTGTCCTCAGGGAGAAGGTTCTGAGGTCAATACCATCTGGATTCCTAAGGTCCTGTGTCCAATAGTTGTGCTTCCCTCAGTCACGAGATCTAACTTTCCTTTCCCAGAAAGTAATCAAGTATAATTCCGATAGATTATAGTGTTTTAGTGAATCTCTTGGACTCTCCAGACCAACCTCTCAAAAACAGATTTCTGGTACCTGGCATTTAAAAGAGGGTTCATGTTTGCTCACAGTTTGAAGGTATAGTTCAGCATGAGAGGGAAGTCATGATCGCAGGGGCCTGAGAAAGCAACTAGTCCCACTACAGCCATAGACAGGAAGTAGATATCCATAAGCAGTTCTATATTTAACTAGTGTGGTAGCTTGAAAGAAAATGCCCCCAAAGGGTGTGGCAATATTAGTAGGTGTGGCCTTGTTGGAGGAAGTGTGATGGAGGTGGGCTTTGAGGTTTCCTGTGATCAAGCTACTCCCAGTGTCACAGACTACTTTCTGTTACCTGCAAGATGTAGGACTCTCAGTAACTTATCAAGTACCATATCTGTCTGCAAGCTGCCATGTCCTACCATGATAATAATAAACTGAACCTCCTTTTTATTTAATTTGTTTTCATTTTACATACCAACCACAGTTCTCTCTCCCTCCCCTTCTCCCACTCCTCCCACCTCCAGACATCCCACTGCCCATCCACTCCTCATAGGGGATAAGATCTTTTTGTGTACTCAACACAGGCTGGCATACCAAATTGGGACAAAACCAAGTTCCTCCTCCCTGCATCAAGGCTAAATAAGGTATCAAAACATAGGAGATAGACTCTAAAAAGCCAGTTCATTTACCTGATATAAGTCCTAGTCCTATTACTAGGAGACCTGCAAACAGATCAAACCACACAACTGCCATTCACATTCAAACATCCTAGTGCGGTTCCATGCAGGCTCCCCCACTGACAGTCCAGAGTCCCTGAGCTCCCACTAGCTTGGGTCAGCTGTCTCTGTGGTTTTTCCCGTCATGATCTTGACATCTTTGTGCTCATATAATCCCTCTTCTCTCTTCAACTAAACTCTAGGAGCTTTGCCAAGTGTTTGGCTCTGGGTCTCTGTGACTGCTTCCATCAGTCTCTGGATATAGATTCAATGATAACAACTAGGGTAGTCACCAATCTGACTTCAGTGGAAGGTTAGTTCTGGTAGCTTCTCCACCATTGCTAGGAGCCTTAGCTGGGGACATCTTTGTGGATTCTTGGGAACTTCCATTATAGAATTAGGGAGAATTCTGTCAAGATAATTCTTTCATTGCTCTCCCTCTATGTCCCTCTTCTAACTTAGCCATCTCAAATACTCATGTTCCCACTCCCTTTCTTCTACCATCTGCTGTGGGATTATATTCTGGTGGATTGTAGATTTTTATCCCTACTACTGTTTTAATAAAATGCTGATTGGCCAGAAGACAGACAGGAAGTATGGGTGGGGCTACCAGACTAAGAAAACTCTGAGAAGAGGAAGAATGAGAAACAAATGACAGCAGATGCAGAGGAAACAAGACTAGGATGCTGCTCTGAGGAAAGGTACTAAGCCACTTGGTGAATCATGGGTTAGTTTAAGGGTTAAAAGTTAGCAAGTAATATGCCTAAGCCATAGACCAAACAGCATGTAATTAATATAAGGCTTTGTGTAATTATTTGAGAATAAGCAGCTGAGGGTAGTTTATTTAGGAATACTTGTCCAGATCTCCGGGCTAGGTCAGGCCAGAAACTTCTAACTACAATGTTTCCCCTTTTTCTACAGTCTCTCCATCATAAACTGTCATCAGTGTTTTTGATCTTAGCCATTACACAGGCATAAGATAATATTTATCTCAGAGTCATTTTGATTTGCATTTTCCTGATGGTTAAGGGAGTTGAACACTTAAATGTCTTTTTGGCCATATGAGATTCTTCTGTTGAGAATTCTGTGTTTAGATCTGCACTCATTTTTTTTTTTTTTTTTTTTTTTGGATTATGTGGCATTTTGACATTTAGTTTCTTGAGTTCTTTCTATATTTTGGAGATCATCCCTCTTTCATAAGTGGAGTTAGTAAAGATCTTTTTTGCTATTCTGTAGGCTATTCTAATGTCTTTTTTACTGTATCCTTTGGCTTACAGAAGATTCTCAGTTTCAAGAGATCCCATTTATTAGTTGTTACTCTCAGTGTCTGTGCTACTGGTTTAATAAGAAGCTGATTGGCTGCAGGCAGACAGGAAGTATGGGTGAGGCTACCAGACCAAAAAAAACCTCTGGGAACAGGAAGAGCAGAGCAGAGATACAAGAGAGGTGCCAGTGAGACACCAGGAGAAAAGGTGTCAAGACATGTGGCTAAACAGATTAATAGAAATAGATTGAGCTAAGATGAGGGAGTTAGCTAACAATAGGTCTGAGGCATAGTTCAATCAGCATGAAATTAATATAAGCCTTTATGTGATTATTTGGGGCTCTGAGTGGGTCTGAACCTCAGGGCTAGGCCAGAAAGGCCAGGCCAGAAACATCTTACTAAAATTTGTTATCTTCATTTGAATTTTAGTATATATACATATTTCTGTTGCTGTGAAGAGACACTATGACTACAGCAAATATTATAAAGGAAAACATTTATTTGAGGTGGCAGCTTACAGTTTCAGAGGTTTAGTCTATTATTATCATGGCAGGAAGCATGGTAGTGTACAGGCACACATACATGGAGCTGGAGAATCAGCTACTACATATTAATACAGACACAGAAGTAGACTGTATCACTGGGTGGTATTTTGAACATATACGAGACCTCAAAGCCTGCCTCTACAGTGGCAAACTTCTTCCAAAAAGACTGCACACACTTTGCAAGACTCCTAATAGGGCCATTCCCTATGGGGCTATTTTCTTTCAAACCACCACAACTTCCTGGCCTTCAAAAGCTTATAGCCATATCATGATGCTGAAATGCATTCAGTCTAACTTTGAAAGTCCTCATAGTTTATAGCATTCTGAAATTTATTTAAAAATATAAAGTTCAAAATGTCTTCCGAGATTCATGGAATCTCTTGACTGTAATCCCCTATAAAATGAAAATCTAAAAGCAGACCATGTACTTACAACACAGAATGGCATAGGGTATACCTTATCATTCCAAAATGGAGGAAAGGAAGGATAGTGAGGAAATACTGGACCAAAGCAAGACCAAAAACCAGTTGGGAAAACTTCAGATCATATACTTCCAACACAGGATGGCATAGGATATACCTTATCATTCCAAAATGAAGCAAAGGAAGGATAGTGAGGAAATACTGGACCAAAGAAAGACCAAAAACCAGTTGGAAAAACTTAAAACTCTGCACTTCTATGTCTAATATCAAAGCACACTTCAGATCTCCAACTCCTTTATCTTTGATAGCAGCACACTTCTTTCTCTTGGGTTGGTTCTATTCCCTGTTAGCAGGTTTCCTTAGCAAGTATCTCAGGGATTGCTCTGTCATCTTCAATATGTTGGGATCACCAAGGCAGTTCAGGCTTCAACATCACAGCTTCCTGCAATGGCCTTTCTAGCCTCCATTCAGGGACAGCCCTGACACATGCCTGACTTCAGTGGCTGAAGACAAATCCATATGCACTTTATTTCAACATCAGCTTGAGAACCATGTGGCAGAAGTTGCCAAGTTCTGCTTCTTACTGGAGCTGGAACATGGCCTCCATGTTCAATTATAACTTCACCAAATTTCTGTTTTAGATGGTTAGACCAGGCTGAGCTCAAAATCAGAAATCCACCTGCCTTTCTGCCTTCTGAGTGATAGCTAGGATTAAAAACATGCACCACCACACCCAACTGTTAGCTTTTCTTTAATTCTTTTTCATAAATTGGAAATTTAACTGGGTGATAGCTTGCCCTGAGGTCACTCTTTATTTATCTTAATCTGATTATCTCCTGGCATACAGACCTTAATTCCTCTCCTCTTCCTGGTACTCCTTTTCTCCTTAAATATTTTTCCTTTCTCAGCATGATCTTTTTCATTATATATCTTTGTTAGAGTAAACACTAACAACCATACAACTCAGTCTATAATAGGCTATTTAACAATTTCCTCTGCCAAGGGAATTAATCCAAAACTCTTCACTTTAGCCTCAGGCAAACTTTTTGGATAAGGACAAAAAGCAGCCACATTTTTTATCAAAATATCCCAAGAATGATTTGTAGGCACCATACTAGTGTGACCCACTAAGCAGTAGTTAAAGCATTCCACTACTTTCCTAACTCAAAATACCAAAGTAGGAGCATGGAGGACAGTGGTGCTTAGAATTATTTTAACTGTGGAGGGCCTGCCTTAAGATGTTTCAGAGGAGAAGAATGTTAGCATGTTGCCTAGAAATTGTGAGTATGATCAAGATTTATTGTATTTGCCATTGATGTTTTATTTGGGATTAACACATTTGCTCATAAAACCCTAGAAAGTGTCACACTAATTATGTCACACATTACCAATCTCCAGATAATCATCAAAGAATTAATAAATATATTATTGTGGAAAGAACTCCTGTGTTTTCAAGTTTCTATTGCTGTGAAGAGATACCATGACCATGGCAACTCTTATAAAGGAAAACATTTGTTGAAGTGGCAGCTTACAGTTTTGGAGGTTTACTCCATTTTCATTATGGATGGGAGCATGGCAGGGTGCAGGCAGACATGGTGCTGGAGAAGGAGCTGCTGCTTGTGCTACACAGGCAACAGGAAGTAGATTGTGTCACTGGGCAGTATCATAGGCATGTATGAGACCTCATAGGCTGCCTCCACAGTAGCACACTTCCTCCAACAACACCAGACCACACCCACTAATAGTGCAACTCTCTCTAGGAGTCATTTTCTTCTAACCCACCACAATAAAATTCCAGTCTGATGGAAGTAATTAAGGTAGAATTTCATTTTTTAAAATCTCATGAAAAGTTTCTGCACCCTGCTTGATAAGCCTCTCTGCCGGCACAGCAATCCAAATCAGACTAAATTAGAAAAAAGAAAAAAAAACTCAGTTTAGTGGACAAAGTGTTCCCAGATGATTTTCTGGGCCCCTCCAGAAAGGAAACTGGAAAGAGAAACCAAAAAACCACGCATGTGCTTTCTGGGTGCAGTTTAAATACTCTGTGGGAGTGGTCTTGAACATCTCTAGAGGAGGAGCCTTCTTTGGCCAGACTTTCTTAGGGGCAAGGTCTGGGCAGAGAGGTTAGACTTTCACCAGAACATTCAAGTCTCTTTGGGTATATGGATTCCTGGGTGTCAGGGGCTGAGGTGGGGCTTTCACCAGAACACCTCATTGCTGGCAAACTTAACTAGCAATATCTGTTACAAAGGAGAAGAGAAGAAAAGTATTCTAAATGATAAAATAGTAATAACTATTGTGATTTGAAGTTTGGTTTGATGTAGAAATCAATCATGTTTGTGAACTTGGCTGTAATTACAGGAAAAGAGGCTAAGCAGTTCCTCAGATTAAGGTGCCCCAGAATAAATCAATGTACTTTCTTGCATCAGACTGATTTTATCTTGCTAGAGAAATAAGCTCAGCTGAACTAACCACTGTGCTCATTGACCTAGTAAAATCTGAAAATTACACAAAAGATAATCCATTACAGTTAAGATTGTTTTCTGTGCTTTGTCATGCTATGGGAGCTGAACATAAACAATGATATTACAAACTAGGAGTGATGATTATCAAAAGGATGAGAACATTTGAACTATGGAGTAAGCTGTTTGTGCTCCTGCAAGATAAGAAACAAATTTAACCCAACTTTTATAGATATGAGGTAGTCAACCAATTTGATTTCATTGCCCTTTATTCTCAGTGTATTTGTGAGCTAACCTTTGCTTATTCCATGCAAGTACAAGGGACAGTATGTTTTTCAGTGGAGGATAAAAGGACGAAAATAAACATTTCAACATGGAGAGAAGTTTTCTAGTGTTATGACATCATCTATAGTCTAACAATTATCTTTGATCTAGGCAATGCTCTTAATGTTGTCATCTGCAAAATATTTTCTTAACACCTTACAAATCTGATAGAACATTTTGAACATTATTTTCCTTTAAATTAATATTCAGATTGTAGAACACACAGGGATCTGTAAGTCATCTTTTTCATTAAAATTTAATTTAAATCCAATTATAACTTTACAAGATTAATTGGCTGCTTGTAAAAGATTTAAGATAAATCTTTGAAGACACAGCATTGTATAGTAGACACTGGATAAATGTTATCAGCAAAAGTCCTGAATTTGCTAAATTGCCTTTAAAAACCTATTTTTCTATTTCTGTCAGCACAGTTATATAAAACTGATCATTCTACTGTGGCTTATTAAAATAAAAACATAAAAAATTTAGACTCTTCCCAAAGATTACTGGTATCTTTATCAGTTAACAAACAAGAAGCAAGGCTATTTTTGTCACAAAAATGAAAATATGAAAGGCATGGTGATATACAATGTAATTCCAGCACTGAAAAGACTGAGGCAAAAAGATTGAAAATATGAGGTTAGCCTGGTCTATGGAACAAGACTCTATCTCAAAAAAAAAACAAGTAAAACTACCACAAATATTGATATGTATAATATATAATAGTGAGTATAGAAAGTTAATATAAGGAACTGAAACGTCGAGAACTATATTGAATAGATAAGGGGAGAGAGGACATCCTTGTCTATTTCCTCATTTTAGTGGGATTGCTTTGAGTTTTTCTCCATTAAGTTTGATACTGGCTGTCAGCTTTTTGTAAATTGCCTTTATTATATTTAGGTATTCTCCCTGTATTCCTGATCTCTCCAGGGCTTATATCATAAAGGAGTGCTAGAATTTGTCAAAGGTTTTTTCAGCATCTAAGGAATTGATCATGTGGTTTTGTTCCTTTAGTTTGTTTATATGATGGATGACGTTTATGGTATTTGGTATGTTAAACTAGCCCTGCATTTCTGGGATGAAGCCTACTTGGTCGTGGTAGATGATATTTTTTATATATTGTTGTATAGGGTTTGCTAAAATTTTGTTGAGAATTTTAGCATCAATATTCATGAAGGAAATTGGTCTGTAGTCCTCCTTCTTTGATGTGTCTTTGAGTGGCTTGGGTATTAGGGTAATTGTGGCCTCATAAAAGCAATTTGACAATATTCCTTCAGTTTCTACTGTGTGAAATAGTTTGACTAGTAATGATAGTAATTCTTCTTTGAATGTCTGGTAGAATTCTGCACTAAAGCAATAAGAGAGCGAAAGGAGATTAAGAGAATACAAATTGGAAAAGAAGAAGTGAAACTATCTCTATTTGGAGATGATATGATTGTATACATAAGTGACCCACAAAATTCTTCCAAGTAGCGGCTATGGCTGATAAACACCTTCAGCAATGTAGCAACATACAAGAATAACTCAAAGAAATCAGTAGCCCTTCTATACACTAAAGATAGAAGAGCTGAAAAAGAAATAAGGGAAACATTACCCTTCATAATAGCTGCAAATAGTATTAAATACCTTGCAGTAACTGTAACCAAAGAAGTAACAGATATATTTGACAAAAATTTTAAATCACTAAAGAAAGAAATTGAAGAGGATATCAGAAAATGGAAAGCTCTCCCATGTTCCTGGATAGGTAGGATCAACATAGTAAAAATGGCAATTCTACCAAAGGCAATCTGCAGATTCAATGCATTGCCCATCAAAATCCCAACACAACAATTTTTGGACCTTGAAAGAACAATACTCAATTTCATTTGGAATAAGAGGAAAGCCAGGATTGCCAAAACAATTTTACTCAACAAAAGAACCTCAGGAGGTATCACCATCCCTGACTTCAAGCTATACTATAGAGCTACAGTAATAAAAACAGCCTGGTAGTGGCATAAAAACAGACTTGTGGATCAATGGAATAAAATTGAGGATCCAGACATTAACCCAGAAAGCTATGAACACCTGATCTTTGACAGAGGCCCAAAATATTCAATGGAAAAATGATAGTATATTTAACAAATGGTGTTGGCATAGCTGGTTGGAAGTGTGCAGAAAAATGCAAATAGATCCGAGCCTGTCACCCTGCACAAAACTCAAATCCAAGTGGATCAAAGACCTCAACTTAAACCCAGCCACTTTAAACTTGATGGAAAAGAAAGTGGGAAATACACTTCTACAAAGTGACCACTTCCTAAATATAACACCAGTGGCACAGACACTAAGATCAACAACCAATAATGGGAACTCCTGAAGCTGAGAAGCTTCTCTAAAGCCAAGGACACAGTCAATAGGACGTAAGGACAGCATACAGAATGAGAAAAGATTTTCACCAACCCTACAAGTGATAGAGGATTGATCTCTAAGATATATAAAGAACTCAAGAATCTAGAGCCCAAAACCTTGAATAACTCAATGAAAAAATGGGGTTCAGAACTAAAAAGGGAATTCTCAGCAAAAGAATTACAAATGGCTGAAAGGCACTTGAAAATGTGCTCAAAATCTTTAGCCATCAGAGAAATGCAAGTCAAAACAACTTTGAGATACCACTTTACACCTGTCAAATTGGCTAAGATATAAGACACAGCTGACAGCCTATGTTGGAGTGGTTGTGGAGCAAGGGGAACACTCCTCCATTGTTGGTGGGAGTCTAAGCTTGTTCAGCCACTTTCGAATGCACTCTGGCGGTTTCTCAGAAAATTGAGAATCAATCTCCCCAAGGACCCAGCAGTACCACTTCTGGGTGTATACCCTAAAGAAGCACAGTCACACTCCAAAGGTATTCGCTCAGTTATGCTCATAGCAGCATTATTTGTATTAGCAAGAACCTGGAAACAACCTAGATGTCCCTCAACTGAAGAATGGATTAACAAACTGTAGTACATCTACACAATGGAGTACTACTCAGCAGTAAGAAAAAATGATATCCTAAAATTTGCAGGCAAATGGATGGATATGGAGAATATCCTCCTGAGTGAGGAATCACAAACTCAGAAAGATAAGCAGGGTATGTACTCACTCATTAGTGGACTCTAAACAAGCAAACAAACAAACAAGAAAAAAGCAAAGCATGCCCAAGCTGCAAACCACAACCACTGAACAGTTTGGGATCAGAAACACCTTGGACTGACTCTTTGGATCCCACTCCCCCTAGAGGAACATCTGACTCAGTCTTGAGGTTGGGAGGAGAAAACTGGATTAGCCAGGAGTGGAGGCTGAACTAAGCAATATTGGGACTGTGAGGCCTTGGGACCGCTGGCACATGGGGGGGGGGATGGGGAGTTGTGGAGAAGAGAGAATGATCTGATGTGGTGGGAGGGGGAAGGGACCTTGAATAAGGATATACAAGGATAGAAAGTGTGATTTCTTTGTTCATAATAATAAAAGGGAAAAAAAGAAAGTTAATATAAGGAGCTGGTTTTTTATTCAGCCTTTTTTTTTATGATAGTCGAGTACCCAAAAATTATGGGCATAGTAGTGATTGCATTAATTGCATATAACTACACCTTAACTAACAATTATATGGCTTCATAATTCAGTTATTTTTATATATGATTTTGTGATTACATTTATGACCTACCATTGATATCTGCTGAATATAAGAAAAATATCTTATATTTTATGATTTTGTTTATTCTTATATTTACAAATTCAATTTATAAAATCATAATTTCAAAACCTGAAATGTTTTAGAGTTTTTAGATGTATACATTTTATTCTATGTGTGTGTTATTTGTTTTACCTTTGTGAATGTATGTACACTGTATACATGATTGCTGCCCATGGATTGTTTTGAACCACCACGCTGGTGCTGTGGATTTAATTCAGGTATACTACAAGAACAACACATGCTCTTAAGCACGGAGCAAAATCTTTAGCCCAATAACTTAAAAGTTTTAATACTAATCCTTTATTACAGATAACCTTTGAAGCATGCCTATGTGTTATGCTTTTGTTCTGTACTGGGGAGCCACGGTTTTCTACTGGGAAATCTTATTCATCTTTATATTCTCGGTATTTTTATTCTTTCACAATTTCAAGAACACACACACACATATATATACATACATATATATAGTATTCTTTAATTAAAGTCTCCCTGTTGTCTTACTCCCTTTCCATTCTCACAGAATCCTTTCTCTCCTATTTCCCTTTCTATTTTCATGTCTTGTGTGATTCATTGCATTTAATTAGGGTTATCTGAATAAGGATGAAGGAGAAGTTATTTATTTGACTGAAGTCAATGTAACAATGCTCACATCACTGTAAGAAATGACTCCTTTTCCACCAGCAACCATTAACCTATAACTCCTCACAGGGAGAGAGTCTTATAAACCCCTCCTACATTAATGATGGCATGTTAATGGGCGCAGTTTTATGCAGGTCTTGTGCAGGCAGCAATTACCTTTTGTGAGTTCATGGGTAAAATAATCATGCCATGTTCAGAAGGCAAACTTTCAACACACTCCTTTTCATCTTTCAGCTATTATATGCTTTCCCTCTTCAGTGATGTTCTCTGAGCCTTGAATGGAATGATATAGATTTCCCATTTAGTGGTAAGCACTCAGCAATCACTTTTTCTCAGAGCATTGATTAGATATGGATCTCTATATTAAATTTTACCTCATGCAAACACAAGATTTGATGACCAAGTGGTACTAATCTATAGGTATAAACACAAATATTTATAGGGCAATTTAACCCCATGACTATATAGCAAAATGACAATAGTAGCTTCCTCTTTAAGACACATGCTTTTTTTTTTTATCAACTATTGACTTGGATTAGGTTTTAATTTCTTCTGTAGGGCGAGTTTGAAGCCTAATTTAAAAAATACAGTAGTTTAACCTCATAGCAGTCATGCCACTATTATGCCAATAGGTACATCTTGCCTAGCAGGTTCCAGGTCCAAAAGAAACAAATGTCTAACTGTGATGTCTATTAGCATACCTAAGCACATGCTAGCTTTCAGGTTCTCTCAATATAACAAGTACTTGCTTCTGCTTCCAGGAACAGGTGCTGCCTGCAGAGTCCCAGCACATCTGTAATAGGGACAGATAAACTCTGCCTATCACCATACCCACAGCTCCTGCTGAGGGAATTTGCATGGCTACCCACCTAGACTCCAACTGAGCAAACAGAAAACTACAGGGGTCCCTGAAGAACAGACTCAAACCCTGCCCAGAGGTGAGAAGGGATCACCAGGCCAAAGCGCCTGCCTATATCCCAGCCAGGGAGGGAGAGTTGAGCTCCCATCAGTTCCAATTCCGCTTCCAGGACCAGGTGCTATCTGCAGAGTAAGCCCCAGCGAAGTCTGTAACAAGTGCAGATAAGGATTGCCTGTCACCATACCCACAGCTGCTACTGAGGGAATTTGCACAGCTACCCACCTCGACCTCCAACTGAGCATACAGATAACTTCTGGGGTCTGTGAAGGACAGACTCAGACCCTGCCCAGAGAGGTGACAGGAGGCACACAAGCCCAAGTGCCACAACTGACCAGGAGCCATCTAATTGTGAACCACTGAAGCCATGGGCAAATGTCAGTGCAAAAAATTACATAATAATACAAAGAACAACATGGTAACTCCAGAAGAGAGTGGTGATATTACAAATACAAGACCTGAGCTGAGCAGTGAAGAGGAAACAGAAGGAAGCAACACCAAAAATTCCTTTTTGATGATCATCGAAGCTCTCAAAGAAGATATGAAAAATAGCCTTAAAGAAATAGAAGAAAATACAAACAAAAAATTGGTAGAGATGAACAAATCTATGAAAGAAAAATGCCAGGAACTAAAAGCTGAAATGGAAGCAATAAAAAAGGCACAAAATGAGGCAAAGATGGAAATAGAAAACCTGAAGAAAAAAGCTGGAACCACAGATACAAGCATAACAAACAGAGTTCAAGAGATGGAAGATAGAATCTCTGAAGTGGCCAAATCCAGTTCTTTTTTTTTTCTTGTTTGTTTGTTTAGAGACCACTAGTGAGGAGACTGATCTAAGCATTATTGGGTCAGTGGGACCATAGGACTGTCTGTTCCCTGCCCAGGGAGGGGATGGGCAGTTGCAGAGAAGAAAAATGACCAGATGTGTTGGGAGGGGGAAGAGACCTTGAATAAGGATATATAGGGAAAGCTGAACACAAAGAAAATATATGTGTAGCAATCTTATTTGTATTTCTACACTTGATAAGACATGCTTATGATTCTTATCCTCTGTATAGTTATTGTTAACTCTTCTGCATTTTAAATTCTTTTTACTGTTTTTTTTTTGATAAATACAAAATAAAGAAGAAAAAAAAACGCCAGTTTGGCAAATTATAGAAAATAACATTATATATCAAGATTAAATGTGAGTATACTTCCTCTGTAATCTTATATGATAATAATGAATATAGTTATTCAGATCATATTTTCATAAGAAATTAGAAAATATCTAAAATTATTTTATTGTATTGATATTTGATAGCTATAAAAACATGTTTTCTAGCGATCAATCAGTAAATAATCATTTCTTCTTTGTAATGAGTTAGCTGTATATACTTGTTTTTTCCTTTTTTTATTATGAATAAAGAATTCATATTTTCAAAAAAAAAAAGAATCTCTGAAGTGGAAGACTCAGTAGCACAAATAGATATAACAGTCAAAGAAAATAGGAAAACTAAAAAAGCCATAACTCAAAATGTTCAGGAAATCTGCGACACCATGAAAACACCTAGTTTGAGAATAATAGGAATAGAAGAAGGAGAAGAATACCAGCTCAAAGGCACAGATAATGTTTTCAATAAAATCATAGAAGAAAACTTCCCTAACCTGAAGAAGGAAATGCCTATAAAGATACAAGAAGCTTACAAAACACCAAATAGATATGACCCACAAAAAAAGTCAGCGCGCCACATTATGATTAAGCCACAAAACATACAGAACAAAGAAAAAATTTTAAGAGCTGCAAAAGAAAAGGGCCAACCCACATATAAAGGCAGACCCATCAGAATAACCCCTGACTAGTCAATGGAAACGATGAAAGCTAGAAGGGCTTGGTCAGAAGTTATACAGAAGCTAAAACAGCATGGCTGCCAAACTAAAATACTATACCCTGCAAAATTATCAATCACCATAGATGGAGTAAACAAGGTATTTCAGGACAAAGTCAGACTGAAAGAATATCTATCTACCAATCCAACACTACAGAGAGTATTAGAGGGAAAACTCCAACCTAAGAACCACAGATACACCCACGAAATCACAAACAATAAGTCCACAGAAGAATACCCTAGAAAAAGGAAATACAAACAAGTTGCCACCAAAAATAGCAAGAAATATGAATCAATGGTCACTAACTTCCCTTAATATCAAAGGTCTCAACTCTCCTATAAAACGTCACACTCTAACAAGATGGATACAACAAGAGAAGCCATCCTTCTGTTTCTTAGAAGAAACACACCTCAACCGCAAAGAGAGGCAGAGGCTTAGAATAAAGGGTTGGGAAAAGATTTTCCAGTCAAACAGTCCTAAGAAAGAAGCAGGGGTTGCAATCCTAATATCTAACAAAGTAGACTTTAAGCTAAAAGCAATTAAAAGGGACCAAGATGGTCACTACTTAGTCACCATGGAAAAATTGGTCAAGAGGAGATTTCAATCTTAAATATTTATGCCCCTAATATAAGGGCACCTATTATGTAAAAGAAACACTGCTAAAGCTCGAGTCCCACATCAATTCTTACACCCTAATAGTGAGAGACTTCAATACCCCACTTTGAACTCTGGATAGATCAATCAGACAGAGCCTCAACAAAGAAATAAGGAGTCTAAAAGAGGTTATGATGCAAATGGATTTCATAGATATCTACAGAAACTTCCACCGAAAGACAAAGGAATATAAATAGTTCTCAGCTCCTCATGGAACTTTCTCCAAAATAGACCACATAATTGGTCATAAAGCAAATATCAACAGATACAAAATAATGGAAATAATCCCTTGTAACATATCAGACGACCAGGGCCTAAAGTTAGAGTTCAACAACATCAAAACCCAAAGAAAGCCTACCAACTCATGGAAACTCAACATCACTCAGCTGAACCATCTCTGGGTCAAGGAAGAAATTAAGAAAGAAATCAAAGTCTTCCTAGAATTCAAAGAAAATGAATCTACAATGTATCCAAACTTGTGGGACACAATGAAAGCAGTCTTAAGAGGAAAATTCATAGCGCTACACACCTATATGAAAAACCTAGAGAAATCCCACACTAGAGACCTAACAGAGCAACTGAAAGCCTTAGAACAATTAGAAGCAAACTCACCTAGAAGGAGGAGATGGCAGGAAATAATCAAACTTACAGCTGAAATCAATACAATTGAAACAAAAAGAACAATACAAAGAATCAACGAATCTAAGAGTTGGTTCTTTGAGAAAGTTTACAAGATAGATAAGACATTAGCCAAACTAATTAAAAAACAGAGAGAGAGTGTTCAAATCAACAAAATCAGAAATGAAAAGGGGGACATAACAACAGACCCCCAGGAAATACAGAGAATTATCAGATCATATTTTGAAAATCTGTATTCCACAAAAATGAAAAACCTAGAAGAAATGGACAGCTTTCTGGACAGGTACCATCTACCAAAATTAAATGAAGATCAGATTAATTACCTAAACAGGCCTATAACCCTTAAGGAACTTGAAGCTGTCATTAAAAACCTCCCCAAAAATAAAAGTCCTGGTCCAGATGGTTTCAGTGCCGAATTCTACCAGACATTCAAAGAAGAATTACTACTGTTACTCCTCAAACTATTTCACAAAGTAGATACTGAAGGAATATTGCCAAATTCCTTTTATGAGGCCACAATCACCCTAATACCCAAGCCACTCAAAGACACAACAAAGAAGGAGAACTACAGACCAATTTCCCTCATGAATATTGATGCTAAAATTCTCAACAAAATTTTGGCAAACTGTATACAACAATGTATAAAAGATATCATCCACCACGACCAAGTAGGCTTCATCCCAGAAATGCAGGGCTGGTTTAACATACGAAAAACGGTAAATGTTATCAATCATATAAAGAAACTAAAGGAACAAAACCACATGATCATATCCTTAGATGCAGAAAAATCCTTTGACAAAATCCAACACTCTTTTATGATTAAATCCCTGGAGAGATCAAGAATACAGGGAGAGTACCTAAATATAATAAAGGTGATTTACATGAAGCTTACAGCCAGTATCAAACTTAATGGAGAAAAGCTCAAAGCAATTCCACTAAAGTCAGGAACTAGACAAGGATGTCCTCTCTCCCCTTATCTATTCAATATAGTTCTCGAAGTTTTAGCTAAAGCAATAAGGGAATGAAAAGAGATTAAGGGGATACAAATTGGAAAAGAAGAAGTGAAGCTATCTCTATTTGCAGATGATATGATTGTATACATAAGTGACCCACAAAATTCTTCCAAGGAAC
>PVIH01016581.1:0-14237 GCA_004025045.1 Sigmodon hispidus
TGCACTCTGTTGTCTGGAACTCCATCTATCTGTCAGTACAGGCACCAGTAAAGAAGCCATGTCTGGAATGTCTTATTTACTTTCAAAATCCAAAGTTAGGAACTATCAGGATCACACAAAGTAACTAAAGAAAAGCAAAAACCAAAAACAAACGAAATCTGAAGATCTAAGGATGATCTAAATATAGTTTCTATTTGTCTTTCCCTCTGAATTTTTTTTTTCCATCCCTGTATATCCTTATTCAAGGTCTCCTCCCCCTCCCAACACATCTGGTCACTTTTTTTTTTTTTCCTCTGTCTTGATCTACTTGGCCTTGAGTTTTGTACAGGGTGATAGACATAGATCTATTTCTATTCTTTTACATGCTGATATCCAGTTATGTTAGTATCATTTGTAAAGGTGCTTTTTTCCCTGTTGTATAATTCTGGCTTCTTTGTCAAAACTCAGATGTCCTTAGATGTGTAGGTTTATAACTGGACTTTTGATTCAATTTCTTTGATTCATGTACTTGTTTTTATTTCAATACCATGCTGTTACTATGCCACGCAGTTTTTGTTACTATAGATTTATAGTAGAACTTGAGATCAGGGATAGTGATACCTCAAACATCACTGGATATTTATATAAAATATAAATAATGTAAAATAATGTACTGGATTACTTTAGCCATCCTGTGTTTTTGTTTTTCCTTCTGAATTTGAGCACTGTTATTTCAAGGTTTATAAAAATTGATCACTCATATTGATGCAGATTACAATGAATCTGTAGATAGATTTTGATAAGACTGCCATTGTTATTATGTTAATTGTTATTCATGAGCATGGGTTTTGATTATTTTTATTCTTAAGCTATTATACAGGGTTTTGTTTCTCTGAATACTAAACAGCTCTTGAACATACAACCAAAGGACCTTGGGTATACCACAAGGACACTCATACAACTATATTTATAGCAGCTTTATTTGTAGAGTCTAGAACCTGGAAACAAACTAGATGTCCTTAAAACAAGGAATGGATATAGAAGATGTGGGACATTTTCACAATGAAGTTTTACTTCGCTTTTAAGAAAGGGCACCTAAAAATTTGAGGGCAAATTGATGGAACCAGAAAAATTAATTCCGAGTGAAGAAACCCAGACTAACACAAAATGGGAATGTATTCATTCATAACTGTACATTAGCTATAAAATAAAGGATAGCTATGTTACAATCCACAGACATAGAGAAACCAGATAACAACATGGGTTTATATAGAGATAACTCAGGAAGAGCAACAAGAAGAGATATTGTTAACAGATTAAGGGTGGTTAGGGGTGGGAACATGAGTCATGAGGATGGGAGGATGGTAAGGAGAGTACTGAAATAGACTACTAAACAAAGAGGAGACATTTTAGGGTCAGGTAAAAACCTGGGACATGAGAATGTCCAAGGAATATAAAAGGGTGACCCTAGCTATAATTCCTAGCAATAGAGGGTATGTATCCTGAACTGGCCATTTTCTACGAATAGATTGGTTATATTTTATATTTAATAATAGTGTCTAGGTCAACTGTCATCAGAGAGGTGTGTCATCTGGCAACAGATGGAAACAGATGTAGAACTATAACAAAACAATAGGCAGAAATTGAGGCATCCTGTAGAAGATGGGAGAAAAGAATTATCTGAGCCTGAGGGGTCAAGAATACCACAAGAGAACTTAAAGAAACAACTAACTTAGGTGTAGTGGGATTATGTAGGTACACTGTAAATATTTGTCACTCCTACTGGGTTAATAAAAAGATGACTAGCCAGAGGCAAAAAAGAAGTATGGGTGGGGCTATTAGACTAAGAAAACTTTGAGAACAGGAAGCACAGAGTAGAGACGTCGAAGAGATGCAAAGAGACACAGAGGAAAGAGCTGAGTTAAGATAAAGGAGTTAGCCATTTATATGCTTGAGCCCTAGGTTAGTCAGTGTAAAATTAATGTAAACATCTGTGTGTTTCTATGGGACTGCTTGTATTTCTGTGTAACTGTGGATCCAGACTTTGAGGCTAGTCTCAATAGTCCAGGCCAGAGACCTTGTACAGTACCTGGAACCATAGGGACTCACAGAGATTGAACCAACAACCAGCAAGCTTTAATGGTACTGATCTAGGCACTCTGAATATATGTTACAGTTATGTAGTTTAGTCCTATTATGAGACTTGTAACTAGGGAGCAATGGCTGTCTCTGATGCTTTTACAGGCAATTGGGACCACACACTTCACCCTCTATCCCAGCCTCAGTTCATGGGGAAGTTCTTAGTATTACTGCAACATTATATGCCATATGTGGTAGAATTTGGTAATTTGAATATAATTGACTCCAATAATCTTATACAGAATGGTACTATTAGTGGCATGACTTTGAGTGAATATAGCCTTGTTGGAGGAAGTGTGTCACTGTGGGGTGAGCTTTGATGTTATGGTCAGGATACCACTCAGTGCATCAGTCAGCTTATGCTTGTCTGAAAGTTGTAAGACTCTAAGCTCCACTATCATATCTGCCTGTATACTGCTGTCTTCCCCACCATGATGATAATGGACTGAACCCCTGAACTGTAAGATAAGTACCCCAAATTAAATATTTTATAAGAGTTTCTGTGGTCATGGTGTCTTTTCAAAAGAATGTAAATATCCTAACTTATAAACCATTTTTCATTGATACTCATGGAAGACTTGTTCTTTCCAGAAACAAAATGGAGAAAGAAGAAACAATAGTGAAGTGGGGTAGAGGCAGGGAGGAGAAAGGGGAGGGAAAACTGTGACTGGCATATAAAATTAATCAGTAAATGAATGTATTTTATAAAAAAAAACATTTTAAAAAATCAATTTGTATTATCTACGTACTCACTGGAGCATGACCAAACTCTTAGTGGCTGGATCTTTAAATATAACTGTATCTTTCCCTTTCTGCACTCCTTTCTGAAGCCATCAGTTGTGGAGAGTTTCACTTTAGCATCTCTATAACATTTATGAAGAGTTCTCCTTGATAGCTTCCTGTCTTATCTGGGTCATGCTATTGATGAGGGCCAAGTCTGGGTAAATAGTCTGTAGCCAGTGGTCTGTTTTGATGTCCATGGATGTTTCCAATAAAGAAAATGCAGGTAATTATTGTCAGTGTTGCCTCATGAGGTAATATTGATGTCCATGAGCCATGTTGCCACCATGAACCATACTGATTTGTGTGATCTGTATTGCTACATTCAGCCATAGTGATATCTGGGCCCTTCTAGCTAAGGGACATGTGGAAACTTGTGGTCCTGCTGCATCAGGGCCTTTATTGATGCCTGTAGCCCATGTTACCAGCAAATATGGTTTTCAAACGAATAAATTCTTTTGAACCTACCTTGTCTTCATATGAACAATAATGCATCTAGAAAGATATCAACAGAGACAAAATTATCCAATGAAATGCTGAGATATTGCATTAGTGCAAAACCTTTGTTATAAAATATAATAAATTATTAATAATTTAATAGTTTATCAATAGTATGATTGTAGAACTCTACACCTCTATATTTATTACAATACTTGGTTTAACTTCTACAACTAAGTTAATTTAGACCTATTTTACTCATGCATAACAACTTCATTCTTTCCATCCCACTTCTTAGCTCTCTAGAGGCAAGTTGAATTTTAAAGTCTCTATAGCCTTGCCATTTCCAAATTGTCCTGATACTTGAGATCTAGACACTGAATTTTTAGCTTCTTTGGTCAGTAATATGCATTAAATATCTTCAAATGTTTCTAAAGGCTTGAAAATTCATTTCCTTTTATTGCTAAATCATACTCCATTACACTGATACATTCCAGTGTGTTCATACATTTACTCACTAAAAGACAATTTTATATGTTTATGAGTATGGGTGGGTGATAATGATCACTAATTTTGTATATAGTTTTTTTAGGAGATAGACATTTTTATCTCTACTGAAAAATTTGTGGGATTGTAATTTCTCTATTTTTAATATGCAGTGTTTATATTGTAGGGAGCAATTAATGTGTTTTTTTATTATTCCCTATATACAGTAGAAGTTGGCAAACTGTAAGCATTCTAGTAAATATGTAATTGCATATTATTGTCTGCATGTGTTTGTCCATGTATATTGCTGTATACACCATGTACACCCCTGAGTTCTATTAACAAAAAATCAGGCTGAAAAAGCTATAGGAAGCAAGTAAGTAAGCAGCACCATTCTGTGATTTCTGCATTAGATCCTGCCTCAAGGTTTCTGCTTTGAGCTCCTTTCCTGACTTCCTTTAAAGATGAACAATAATATGGAAGTGTAAGCCAAATATACTATTTTCTCCCTGGACTGTGTGAACATGCCACTGTGACTGGTTTAATGAAAAAGCTGATTGTCCAGAACAGAATTCTGGGAAGAAGAAAGATGGAGTCTGTAAGCAGATACAGAGAGAAAAAAGATGGGCATGCTTTACTGAGCAAAGATACCAACCCACAACATAAAGCATAAAAAAGAAACATCGGTTAATTTAAACTGTAAGAGTTATCTGGTAACAAGACTGAGCTATTGATTGAGCATTTATAATTCATCTTAAGTCTCCATGTTGGTTATGTGGGAATTGAAAGGTGGAAAAGTCCACCTATATCTCCCTGGTTTGCTTTTTGGCCATAGTGTTTTGTAAACCTTAATTTAAGACAAGTTTGTGTCAGTAGTGGGGTATTGCTGTGAGAGACCTGACTATGTGTTTTGAGGAGGATTATGTAATGCCATTGAAATTTGTACTAGAAAATCCATAGAGTATTAAATCCTTATTGTGCTTTTTTATTTTTCTTGTAGGTAATTAAAAGATAGGAATGTTAGGAGAATAAGTCCTGATTTCCAAAATTTCAGAGTGAATTTGAAGACTCTACTTGTTATTTGTTATTTTTGAATTAAATCTCTGTGGTTCTATTTGAGAAATCAGCTGTGATTTATTAGATACTAAATACTAAATTAGAATGTTTTTTTGATAAAATTCTGGATGGTGAAGATGAAAAATTAGTGGTGATTAAGAAGAACCTAGCATCACTGAAGTGTTTCCTCAAGGTCAGCATGCAAACATCTTTTCCAGAGATGGTTAAAGTTATATCTGGAGCTGAAAACAGAATTTCGTAGTGTTGGGAGTCACCTAGGTGATACTTGTTTTGAAGGCATGAAGGGATCCATGAGAACATCTGAGACTTGGCACTGTGAGAGGTGAGAAGAGGCCATTGTTAGCCTCATGAGTAGTTAAAGACCCAATATTGAAGATGTCAATGCAAAGAAGCTGAAGCTTGGCATTATAAAGAGAGCTTTATAAGAGGCTACTGGTCAAAGTACAACCCAGTTACAGCAAAGATCACATGAATTTTGAAGATTTTAGTGCCATTGGATGATGACCAAGAACAGCAGATCCTGGAAGACATGCTGTGTGTTTCAGAAAATAAAGATAAAGAAATGACCAAAGCCCCTTGGAGGATTCTAGAAAATTATGTGTGAGTCCAAGATATTTATTCTGTTCTAGTGTAGTTTTGCTTTGTTCAGGTTGTGACTATGCACTGGTTCTTCCTGTTAGAAGTAAGAATTTTTATTTTATTTTATAGGATCATAAAGGTTATAAACATGACTATTTTAAAGAGACTGAACATTTAATATGTTTGAATCTGTAAAGACTATGGGATTTAAAATGACATTTTTAAAGTCAGCTCTTAGGAATGAATGAGAAAGGAAAGGTTGTGGCCTAATGGTGATATGTTTTTGAGTCAAATTGAAAACAGGTCAATTGTGCTTGATATTTTTATGTCAACATGACCCAAGCAAAGTTGAGAAGAGGAAACCTCAATTTAGAGAATTTCTCTATAAGATGGGGTTGTAGGCAGGTCTTTAAGGTATTTATGTTGTAGGCAGGCTGTGTTGATACATTGTGTATCTAATAAAGTTAGCCTGAAGATTAAAGGGTAGAGCCAGCCACAAATTTAGCCATATAGGTCAGGGAGTAGTTACACATGCCTTTAATTCTAGCACACTTGGGATTGCATGCCTCTGCTCCTTATACTTGGAAATCAGATACATACACACACACACACACACACACAGAGAGAGAGAGAGAGAGAGAGAGAGAGAGAGAGAGAGAGAGAGAGAGAGAGAGAGAGAGAGAGCTTTAATTCCAGGACTAGGAAAGTTAAACCAGGAAGTGATATAGCTAGAGAAAGAAATGAAGCAGGAGATGGGAGTTCAGCACCTCAGACAAAGGCCTCTGAGACATTCAGTCTCAGGATTCATAAGGAGTGGCTAGATGAGAAGTGGCTGTAGCTTGTTCTTCTGTTTTTCCAGTCTTTTAGTTTTTCCCCAATATCTGGCTCCAGGTTTTTATTATAATACTAATTATAATTTGTTCAAGAACAGGCTAGTAAGGCAATTTTATAGTTGGTGATTTATAGGGAAGGACCCAACTCATTGTAAATAATATCATCTCTGGGCCAGTAGTCTAGGGTTCTAAAAGAAAGCAGACTGAGCAAACCACTGGAAACAAGCAAGTAAGCAGCACTGTAGCCAGACTTTCTTTGGGCTGCCAACTCCAGACCAGTGACATGGAAAGTAATTCTCAATTATAAAAGTTTGGCCTTAGCTTAGTCTTGTTTTCAACTTGCTTTTATAAATTAAATTACCCTATTTGTATTAATTTATGTTCTGCCATGTAGTTTGATACTTGTCCCCTACATTATACATCCAACATCCTGTTCTTTGCATCTTTCTAGCAAATCCCCATCTCTCAGATTTTTCTGGAGAGTTTTTTTTTTCCTCTAAGGAACTAGCAATTGGCCATTCAGCTCTTTAGTAAATCAATCAGAAGTTGCCTTATACAGGTGAGGTAAAACAGAGACATAACTTCACAGTGTACAAAGTAATTATCCCACATCATTTCTCCTTTTTTGAGCAAGCAAGTACACAGCACCCTCTCCATGCCCTTTGCATCACCTCCTCCCTCCAAGTTCCTACTTTGAGTTACTGTTCTTACTGCTTTCAAGGGTGACCAGAGATATGCATAAGTCAAATAAAACCTTTCCCTTTTCAACTTGCTTTTTGTTCAAGATGGTTTGTCACAGAAATAGAAACCCTAAGTAAAACATGCAGATAAATTGTATTCTTCCATGCTACCGTGTTAGTCTATAGGCTTGCACAATTGAATTAGCAGTCTTTACTGATTCATGGACTTGAGAAATTAAAATTTTTCTCCTATAATGACTCCTTGATTCTACTATAGATGAATGTTGCCTTTTAATGCTCAAAGAGCCTCTCATATATTTTATATGGGACATTTCCACAATTCAAAGTATGGAGACAGATCAGGCATTCTAAGTGTCGAAACCGCATGCTCTTAGCAAGGGAATTTAAAAAAAAGTGTCCGACATTTGAATAGAGTGTTACTCAATCTGCTCTGCTCCCAGGCTCTTAGCCACGTACAATGTCCAGGAAGCTACAAGATATATGTGACATAATAGTTTCATTATGCAAGTAAGATCCACAGAAACTACCTAATTTGTCTCACAATCATCTCATTAGTAAGTGAAAAGTAAGTAGGTTTTTAAACATAACATACTGTTGCCTACAAAAGAAGTAAAACTGGGGTTATAAAATTTATCACAAACCCAGAAAGATAAGCAGGGGATATACTCACTCATTAGTGGACTCTAAACAAACCAACAAACAAACAAGAAAAAAGCAAAGCATGCCCAAGCTGCAAACCTCAACCACTGAACAGCTTGGGATCAGAAACACCTTGGACTGACACCTTGGATCCCACTCCCCCTAGAGGAACACCTGACTCAGTCTTGAGGAAGAGGGGAGAAAGCTGGATCTGCCAGGAGTGGAGGCTGAACTAAGCAATATTGGGACCTTGGGACCTTGGAATTGCCTGCCCATGGAGGGGGATGGGAAGATGTGGAGAAGAAAGAATGACCTGATGTGGTTGAAGGGGGAAGGTCCTTGAATAAGGATATACATGGATAGAAAATGTGACTTCTTTATTCATAATAATAAAAAATAAAAATAATTCATTATTCATGACTGTTTTGTTTTGATGAATGTGAATTTTATTAATTACTAATTAAGTATTCTCAAGTAAATTCGAATAGGAACAGGAAAGAAATAGATTTTTTTGGTTCTTTCACTTCAAAATGTGGTGGCTCTGAACATGAATTCCTGATTAAAAAAAAAGAGATGTGGTTTTTGAAGTTAACTATGTTCATTTCCAAATATATAGGCAGCAGTTAATGGACATAGTATAAAAAGGATGAAGAGGAGGATGGCAATGATTTAAAAGTGGTTTGGAAAGGGAATGTGTGTCGTGTAAGATAGGAAGGGTGAAGTCAGAATAAATATGACCGTATTTCAATGTACATGTGTGAAACTTTAAATTATTTTTAAATGGCTGCAGGGTCTAGTCAATCAAACTCTTACTTCTGGAACCCAGTTTCTAGTTTCTAATAATAAAATCTGGATTAGTGATATGAACTCAGTATTGTGTGTGTGTGTGTGTGTGTGTGTGTGTTTGTATGTGTGTGTAGGTATAATCAATTTTTTAATTACTTGTTTTAGCAAAGCATTTAATATAAAGTCAACCACAACTAGTCTTACCTAATTCCTAAAAATCCCATATATTTGCATGAAGAAATTATTCTATTATATTTTCTGGACATTTGAAGCAATTCCAGATAGAATTCAGAAGGTCTGTTTTGTAACTGACCCAACAGTATTTATTGCCCATAAGCCAGAAACTCAATTTGAGCCCTGTGAAGTACTAGGTTTAAAAAAAGAACCTTTATTTAACATTTTGTGTGTCAACATTTCTCTATCGTGACCTGCCAAGTGTATTTTATAACAGATGACTCTGGAACATGAACAAGTGTTTGCTCTTATGTTTCAACCATTAGTAGTGAAATAAAGAGTACAAGGTTTGCATTACATGGCAGGCTTTTTGCTGCCATATGTTGCTAATGCTGGCCAAGAAGAGTGTTTATGTGTTTCTGTCTGTGGAATACTAAGGAGCCCTTGGACACTTGACAAACAAGTTCCTATATCACTCAGCCTCACAGAGCATCTAAGTTGTTGCAAATAAGTCTTCATTGATGTTGAAACTAAATTGATGATTGAAAGATTTTAACTTAATTATTTAAAATTAACTAAAATTCTCATTTTTTGTGAAAATATGTCCTTCCTTTTTTATTTTAACAATCATACAAAATTTTAAGTTTTATGTGTAGTAGTATAATTGTTATTATAAGTGTTAGAAAGGGTGATAAGATGTTTTGTATAATCTTCAGTTAGCTACTTTTCTCAATCTAATCTATTTATGAGTTCTTTTTATAAAAAAAATATTTTTATTACATGTATATAAGATTTTCTCTGGATCCATTAAAGTGTACTATGTGGATGCCTGGTACCTGTAGATTGGGAAAGGGTTGTCATATCATTTTGAACGGAAGTTATAAATGATTATAAGTTACTGTGTATATCTGGGAATCAAGCTCATGTCCTTTGTTGACACACCAGTGCTTCGAACTAGGAGCTATCTCTCCAACTGCTAAGTTATTTTTTTTTTTTGACTCAGTCTCCAGATGCTTACTGGTTCCTTCATGACAAAGTATTGTTTAAAACTCCCTTAAGTAAATAAAAAAAAAGACCAAGTCATGCATTCCTCATAGAGCCTACACTTTACAAAGAAAGATACATCAATGATTAGCAAGTATAAAGTGATGGGAATCTCACAAGACACAAGCCTCACAGCCAATGAGGAGATGGTCCAGGTGATGTGAAGGATAAAACAAAAGTCAGTATCATTGTAGAGTTAAAATCTTCCAGAGATTGACTCCCTTGTTTATCATTTTTACACATTTTAGCATAATACAACATTGGAGAAAGGTTAGCATGTAACAACCATCACAGCAATGCTTTAGACATAGCTACATTGAAACAATCTAGGGAACACCTGTGACCTTTGCAATAAGCTTGAATACTTTTGGCTGATAAACAGAACCCAGGGTTAGAATCTAGTATCTATGACAAAGATATGAAAAAATTCTATTGTTGGAAGATTTGAAGTACATGAGAATAAGATGGTTTTTGATATTTTTAAATTTAAAAGTTTATTTTAAACATACCTACCACAATTCCCATTCCCTCCCCTCCTACCACTCATTCCTCAAATTCCACCTCCTCTCCCCCAAAATCTACTCCTCAAAGAGGATAAAGCCTTCCACAGGGAGTAAACAAAGTCTATCACAGCAAGTTGATCCAGGACCAAGTCCCTCCTCCCATCAAGGCTGAGCAATGAATGAGGGAGTGGGATCCAATATACCAGCTTATGCACCAGGGATAAACCCTGGTGTTACTTCAGAGGCCTACCAGATGCTCAAGCCACACAGTTTTACTTTTGTATCATATTTTTTATTTATTTACAGTTTTTTTTAATTTTACACGCTAATCATAGTTTCCCTTCCCTCCCCTCCTCCTAATAGCCCCCAGCTTATTGCCACTCTACACTTCATTGACTTTCAGAGAGGGTAAGTATTCCCACAGCCATATCAAGTTAAGACAAGACTAAACTCATCCACCATATGAAGGCTGAGCAAAGTATCCCTCTACAGGGAATAGACTCCAAGAAAACAGTTAATACACTAGATATAAATCCTGGTCCCACTGCCTGAAGCCGCACAATCTGCCCAAGCCACATACTGTTTTCCACATTCAGGGTGCCTAGTTCCATCCCATGCAGATTTTCAACTGTCCTTCCAGAGCCCATGAGCTCCCAGTAGCTCAACTATCTCTGTGGGTTTTCCCATCATGATATTGTCCCCTTTGCTTATATAATCCCTCCTCACTCTCTTTCACTGGACAAGGAGTTTGGGCCAGAATTCTGTGCCTTTATAAAGTTTCTGCCACTTAACTTTTCTTTTTCTCATTTGTTCATTGTATTTAATACTTAGAAGTGGATGGCACAGTAGGAAATTCAGTGGAATTTTAAGAGACTATATGAAAATAAATACTGGTTCCAAATAACATCACTGTAAGGAAAGCTGAAGATTCAAGACATTCATGTAAAGATCTCCCCTCTCTCAAATATATAAATATGCTTTTGCTTAAGGTCCACTAATGAGTGAGTACATCCCCTACTTATCCTTCTGGGTTTATGAGACCTTGCTCAGGAGGAAATTATCCAAATCAATCCTTTTGCCTGCAAGGTTTAGTATATCTTTTTTTTTTCTTACTGGTGGGTAGTACTCCATTGTGTAGATTTACCACAGTTGTTAATACTTTCCTTCGTTGAGGGGCTTCTGGGTTGTATCCAGGCTCTTGCTATTACAAATAATACTGCTATGAACATAGTTGAGCTAATGCTTTTGGGTGCAAATGTGCATCTTTAGGGTATATGCCCAAGAGGGCTGTTGCTGTATCCTTCAGGAGATTGATTCCCAGTTTTCAGAAAAATCTCCATATTGCATTCTAGAGTGGCTGGAAAAGTTTACACTCTCACCAAAATTTCCCCTTACTCTGCATCCTCTCCAGCATAGGCTATCATCTAGGTTTATAATCTTAGCCATTCCAACAGGTATAAGGTGGTATCTCAAAGTTGTTTTGATTTGCATTTCTATGTCTAAAGATGTTGAGCATTTTTTTCAAGTGCCTTTCAGTCATTTGTAATTCTGCTGAGAAATTCCTTTTTACTTCTGAACCCCATTTTTAAATGAGTTATTTAGGGCTTTGGGCTCTAGTATCTTGAGTCTCTATATATTGTAGAGATTAGTCCTGTGTCACTTGTAGGGTTGATGAAAAGTCTTTTGCCATGCTGTAGATAGTAGTATTGTCTTAATGACTGTGTCCTTAGCCTTAATGAAACTTCTCAGTTTCAAGATGTCCCACTTATTGATTGTTGTTCTTAGTGTCTATGCTACTATGTATGTCTATGCTATTTAGAAAGTGGTCACCTCTTCCAATGTGTTGGAGAATATTTCCCACTTTCTTTTCTATCAAGTTCAGTGTAGCTGATTTTAAGTTGAGGTCTTTGATCTACTTGGTTTTGACTTTTATGGATGGTGATAGGCTTGGATCTATTTGCATATTTCTACACACTGCCATCTAGTTATGCCAGCATCATTTGTTGAAGATGCTACCATTTTTCCATAGAATATTTTTGTACTTTTTGTCAATAATCAGTTTTTCATAGGTGTGTGGTTTAATGTCGGGGTCTTTCATTTGATTCCATTGATCCACAGGTCTGTTTTTATGCCAGTACCAGACTGTTTTTATTACTGTAGCTCTATAGTGTAGCTTGAAGTCAGGTATGATGGTTTTGTTGAGCAAAACTAATTTGACAATCCTTGCTTTCCTGTTATTCCAAATGAAATTGAATATTGTTCTTTCAAGGTCTGTAAAAATTTTGTTGGGATTTAAATGGGAATTGCATTGAATCTGTAGATTGTCTTTGGTAAGATTGTCATTTTCACTATGTTGATCTTACCTATCCAGGAACATGAGAGTTCTTTCCATTTTCTGATATACTCTTCAATTTCTTTCTTCAGTGATTTAAAGTTTTTGTCAAATAAATCTGTTACTTTTTTGTATAGTTACCCTGAGATATTTAATGCTATTTCCAACTATTTTAATGGGTGATATTTCTCTTATTTCTTTTTCAGTCAATTTATCTTTAGTGTACAGGAGTGCTTCTGATATTTTTGAATTAATATTATATCCTGCTGCATATCTGAAGGTGTTTATCAGCTGTAGCAGTTCCCTGGTAGAATTTTGTAGGTCACTTATGTATACAATCACGCAAACTTTAAAAAGGGATAGGTTCACTCCTTTTCTATTTGTGTCCCCTTAATTTCCTTTTGTTCTCTTATTGCTTTAGCTAAAACTTTGAGAATTACATTGAATAGATAAGGAGAGAGGAAACAGCCTTGTCCAGCTCCTGAGTTTAGTGGGATTGCTTTGAATTTTTCTCCATTTAGTCTGATATTTGCCATCAGCTTCCTCTATATTGCTTTTATTATGCTTAGGTATTTTTCCTGTATTCCTGTTCTCTCCAGGGCTTTTATCATAAAGGGATGTTGGACATTTTTCAAAGGCTTTTTCAGCATCTAAGCAGATGATCGTGTGTTTTATTCCCTCAATATTCTTCTATGATGGATGGCATTCACAGTTTTTCATATTTTGAACCATCCCTGCATTTCTGTTGTAATATATGTTGTTGTAATCAGTTTGCCAGAATTTTTTTGAGTAATTTGATGTAAATGTTCATGAGAGATATTGTTCTGTAATTCTCTTTCTTAGTTGTATCTTTAAGTGGCTTGGGTATCAGGAAAATTATTGCCTTATAAAAATAATTTGACAATGTTCCATCAGTTTCTACTGTATGAAACAGTTTGTCGAGTATTGCTATAATTTTTTTTTTGTCTGGTAGAATTCTGAAATGAAACCATGTAATCCTGGTCTTTTTTTTTTGATTTGAGAGACTTACGTACAGCTTCAATTTCCTTTGGTGTTATAGGTGTGTTTAGGTCCTTAATCTGTTTGTGATTTAATTTTTGATAATTGGTGCTTATGTAGAAAGCTGTCCGTTTCTTTTAGATTTTCCATTTAGTAGATTATAGATTTTCAAATTATGACCTAATAATTCTCTGGATTTCCTGGGTGTCTGTTGTTATATCTCCCTTTTCATTTCTGATTCTGTTAAATTGTATACTTTCTCTCTCTCTGCTTTTTGGTTAGTTGGGAAAGGGTTTGTCTATCTTCCTGAGTTTCTCATAGAACCAACTTTCTGATTGATTGATTCTTTATATTGTTCTCCTTTTTCTTATTGTACTGATTTTAGCCCTGAGTTTGATTATTTCTTGCCATCTACACCTTCTAGGTGAGTTTCTAATTGTTCTAAAGCCTCCAGCTGAATTTTTAGGTCTCTTGTGTGAGACCTATTTGACAAAAACTTTAAATCATTGAAGAAAGAAATTGAAGAGGATATCAGAAAATGGAAAGCTCTCCCATGTTCCTGGATAGGTAGGATCAACATAGTAAAAATGGCAATTCTACCGAAGGCAATCGACAGATTCAATGCACTGCCCATCAAAATCCCAACACAATATTTTTTGGACCTTGAAAGAACAATACTCAATTTCACTTGGAATAACAGGAAAGCCAGGATTGCCAAAACAATTTTGCTCAACAAAAGAACCTCAGA
>PVIH01016581.1:14337-45162 GCA_004025045.1 Sigmodon hispidus
TCAAGTTATACTATAGAGCTACAGTAATAAAAACAGCCTGGTACTGGCATAAAAACAGACTTGTGGACCAATGGAATAGAATTGAGGATCCAGACATTAACCCAAAAACCTATGAACACCTGATCTTTGACAAAGAGGCCCAAAACATTCAATGGAAAAAAGATAGTATATTTAACAAATGGTGTTGACATAGCTGGATGGAAGTGTGTAAAGATTTATCTTGGTTTTTTTTATATAGGCATCTAGTGCTATAAATTTTCCTGTTAACACTGCTTTCATTGTTTCCCATAAATTTGGGTATGTTGTGGATTCATTTTCATTAAGTTCCAGGAAATCTTTGATATCTTTCCTAATTTCTTCCTTGACTGAGTGGTGGCTCAATATAGAGATGTTCGTTTTCCATGAGTTTGCAGCGTTTCTCTGATTTTTGTTGTTGTTGAATTCTCACTTTAGGCCATGGTGCTCTGATATGATATAAGCAGGTTTCCCATTTTTTTTATCTATTGATATTTTCTTTATTACCAAGTATGTGACCAACTTTTGATATGTATATTCCTTTGCATTTGTGTGTAAGTTTCTATAAATAATTATTAAATCCATTTGCTTCATAACATTTGTTAGGTCCCTTATATCTCTGTTGAGTCTTTGTCTGGTTGACCTATCCAAGAATGAAAGTAGGGTATTGAAGTCTCCCCCTATTAGAGTGTGACATTTGATGAACAGTTTAAGCTTTAGTAGTGTTTCTTTTACATATAAAAGTGACCTTATATTAGGAGCATGAATATTTAGAATTGAGATCTCATCTTGATCAATTATTTTTCCTGAAAGTATTATCCATACAGGTCCTGTTTGATTGATTTTAGTTTGAAGTCTATTTTGTTAGATATTAGGATGGCATTGCCAGCTTGTTTCTTGAGGCCAATGGATTGGAAAAATCTTTTCCCAACCTTTTGGTCTGACCTTCTGTCTTTCTTTGAAGTTGAGGTGTGTTTCTTGTATACAGCAGAAGGTTGGTTTTTGTATCCATTGTGTTAGGGTGTATCTTTTTATAGAAGAATTGAGTCTTTTGTTATTGAGGAATAGTAATGACCCCTGATTGTTATTTCCTGGTTTTTGGTGGTAGCTTGTGTGGATTTCCTTTCCTTGGGCTTTTCTTCTGTTGCATTATTGACTGTTTGTGGTTTCATAGGTGTATATGGGATCCTTAGGTTGAAATTTTTCCTTTAGTTCTTTCTGTAGTGCTGGATTTGTGGATAGGTATTGTTTCAATCTGTCTTTGTCATGAAATGTCTTCTTTACTCCATCTATAGTGATTGTTATTTTTGCTGGGTATAGTAGTCTGGTTTAGTAGCCATGCTCATTTATTGTCTTTATTACTTCTGACCAGGAATTTCTTGCTTTCATTGTTTCCATTGAATAGTCTAGTGTTAATTTGATGGGCTGTCTTTGTAGGTAAGTTGTCTTTTTTTCTTTGAAGTTCTTAATATTTTTCCTTTGTTCTGTATTTTTTGTGACTTCATTATTATGTGGTATTTTTCAGGAGGTTTCAGTTTTCTTCTGTGATTTTATTGAATATATTGTCTGTGCCTTTGAGCTGGTATTCTTCTCCTTCTTCCATTCCTATTATTCTGAGGTTGACCTTTACATGGTGTCTCAAATTTTCTGAACATTTGTGTTATATTATGTTTTTTCATTTTAGTGTTTTATTTGAGTGATTTATCTATTTCTGCTCCTGAGATTTTCTCTTCTACCTCTTGGATTCTGGTGATTATACTTATATCTGTAGTTCCAGATTGTTTCTTCAGATATTGTATTTCCTCTTTTGTATCATTTTGTGCCTTCTTTATTGCTTATAATTCAATTTTTAGTTCCTGGGATGTTTCTTTCATTTGTTTTCTATTTTTGGTTTTCTTTGTTTTGTTTCATGCATTTTTTCATTTCTTCCAGTTATTTATTTGTATTTTCTTCTATTTCTTTAAGGGTTTTTTATATCCTCTTTTCAGGCTTCTATAATCTTTATTAAAGATTTTTTTAATGTTTTCTTCTGTTTCCTGGTCATTGCTCTATTCAGGTCTTGGTGTTTTAGTGCCAACTGCTTCTTCTAGTGGTGCCTTGTTGTTCTTCATATGGTTATATGTATTCTTGTACTGGTGCCTGCCCATTGCTTTCTTGGTTCACTCTTAGTGTGGTCTTGGTTTCATCTTAGTTGTGGTTAGAGGGTTTTTGTGTTTTCTGTAAACATGTAGACTATAAGATGTCTTACTCTCATTAGGCCACAGGGTCACACGATTTGAGGCGATACCCATCTTTCACTCTGCTCTGGGCACTGAGTTGAGCAGTTTGAAGAGATGCCTCTCACTGGTATCTAGATACAGGTTGTGTAGTCTGGAGAAATGTCCATCTATGATGATGCAACTTGCCTTAAAGGCATGTCCTGGCAGTGAGCTATGTGTCCCCTAGGATTGCTGGGGAATTCTCCAGCCTCTCACTCCCTCTGGATACAGGTTGCTCACCACACAGTTTTTCATAGGGCTAAATACTATTCACTAAAAGACAAAGCCTAGAATTAGAGCCTAAACAGTTCTCAGGATATTGGGGGATTTAGGTGGAGGTTGGTTCCTAATCGAATAACAAAAGTGTCATCAGGTTATCAGACAATATTCACTCCAGCCTTCTGGGTGAAAAGACATTATTCATTTCTATAAGCATCCTTGTGTTTAATAAACTTATTTCCTCCAGTGCTTTCTTTAAGCTGAGCCTCTCACAATGAAGTATAAATAATTCAGCTATCATTATTATTGTTGTGAAATAGAACTTGGTTAATGTGGGAAGAGCCATAGACCACTGACGGTTTGTTCAAACCCTGTTCTGACATACTTTCACAATAAGCAGTATGATTTACAAACATAAAAACATGAACAGTTAATTTTGGTTTCCCATACAATGAATAATATAATCAGTTACACAGACATGCACTCAAAAAACAACTAAAATCAAGACATTGTTAAATTTGGGATTCATGAGAGAAGAACCTGGTCCACAATTTGTTAACCAAATTTGAAGCAAGCTTTTAAGTCCCGGATGATGGACTCTTGCCAGTCCCATCTTGGAGTTCCCAGGAAATGGCAATGAGTCACAATTTTCAAAGCTTAAAAAAGACAACCCACAAGACCATCATATCTCCTATCAGGACTGGTGGTCACCTTTTCAAGAGCATTAATGATAATATTTATTTTAATATAGTTTTTGAAACAAAATTGATTGGGCACTTATTTTCTGAAAAATGTTACTATAGGTATAGAGGACACAGCACAAAATTGACATACAAATTCCCACATTTCACATTAGGGATGAAAAATATTCTAATTTCCTGTGTTCAATATGTGATCCAGAAAAGTAAGAACAAGCTTTATCTGTCTTTATCCTCACTATGTGTCTGTAGCTTTAACTAATGAATTCTCATGATACTCAAGTCATTAGAAAAGCTGCTGTACAAAGCAGTGCATGTCCTTTCAGGACTGAGAGTCCTCCTGAGGAGTATGCCCACTGTCAAAATTCCACAGGAACTTTTGGAGTTTAAAATCTCTAAGGCTCATAACGTTGCAATTCCAGTATACAAAGGTGTTAAATTGCTCTGTTTGGTTCCTATGCCTTTTGACAGAAGATTTCCAGAACCTATATGGCTGTTTTTAAACTGTCATGTACTCATTCTAATCTCAAAGTTTATGTTGACTCTTTTCACAGTGGTTGGTATATGACTGGCTTTGTGAATTGGTTTACGCTTTAGTGTACCACATATAATACCATCCAATCCTTATGTTACAATCTTACAGTGTTTTATTTATTTTGTGTTCATGAGTATTTTGCATACATGTATGTCTGTGTGTATGCTTGTGTATCATATATACATATATATGTGTGCACTGCCCACAGAGGACAGAGAGGTCTAGATTGTCAGATGATTTGAGGTTATTTACAGTCACTATGTGTTGCTGGGAATCAAATCTTGGTCTGCAAAAGTAGTGAGTGCTCCCAATGACGATGCATCTCTACAGTTGCTTACCTTAAATCATTTAAAACTGATCATATGATGATCACAGCAGCCTAAGTGCAAACAGTGCATTGACTTCCCCTGGAATCACTAAAAATGCAAACTCTGTTTATCTTACAATGTAGCAACTCTTTCTTTGTATGGCAAGCTCCCACATAGTGGCATGGAAACTTTTTAAAAGCTTGGCCTTAGTTTGAGTTTGTAATCAACTAGCTCTTATAACTTAAATTAACCAGTTTACATTGATCTATGTTTTGCTGCACATCACATTACCTCTCCTCAGTACCTAAATCAGACTTCCTCTGCATTTGGCTGGTGAAGCCCTTGCCCCTCAGATTCTTCCCAGAGTTCCTATCTTTCCCCACAAATCCTGTCTATTTTCTCCTGCCTAGCAGTTAGTCATTCAGCTCTGTTTTATTCAACCAATCAGAAGGTACCTCAGGCAAATGAAGTAGAAACATATTGCCACACAGTATGATCAACAGTCCTACAGTACTAAAACCCTTAGCCTTTTGTACCCCATTTTCCTTCCACTGTCTCCTTACAACATCATCTTTATTGCTCCTTACCTCCTCTTCTCTCCCTGCATATACAATCATGTAAACATTTACTTGGACAGAGTGCTTTTAGGGAGGAATATTATTCATTCTACTTTTCCTCTACTTGTCCAGCTACTCATTTTCCAAATTTTGGGTTGTTTCCCATCATAAGAAACACTTTTATTTACTAGCTCAAATCATATCTAGGTTTATTTACAGTGTAGGAGGATCCTCTGAGTTTGTGTAATAGCTGATGATAATTTTTAACTTTTCAAAATAAAATGTAATGTCAATATTTACTTACTGTTTGCTCTATTGGAAACGATGCCTAGTAAGGTAAATTTTTCTTAGTATGAAGACACTGTGAAGACTTCCTGATCTTAATTTTTAGTTAGACATTAAGTGAATGATGCGTTAATCTAAATCCTCAGAATCTTTAACTACAATTTAATGGGTTGATAAAATCTGGCTTCATTTGTCATCTGGCCATTGTTATTTTATATCATGCAGGGTATGTATTATGAGGCTTTTATTCTTATCTAAAAATATAAACGGCACAGAAATATTCATAATTTTATATGATACAAATTATAGATGAATGTATAGTGTCATAACTTCACAATAATCAACAGTTTTTATAAAAGTAAGTAATTTGGTGGACCCAATATTTCTTTATAAATACATTTGCCTTACACAAAAGGACCAAACAATGTGAAATACATAGAAATAAGAAAAAGCTGTGAGCAACTGATTTTAATTAAGAAATTTTTCCTTGTTTGGTGATGCCTTTCTTGCCTTTTTTGTGGTTTTGACATTCTGTTATAGTTTAAATCAGAAAATATGTCAGGATAAGTTAGTCATCTTAAAGAAATAAATGGAACAATTTTAAAAATTACAAATAATAATGACAGTTTTCTCATTTTCTTTGCTGCTTCACAATGCTCCATTTTAGGTAATAACACAACACAGTTGATCTTGGAACAGAATTTTATTCTTTGTCATATCTCAGTATCTGACCAATATGCTCATTTTTATTTCATAGTAATTGCTTATGCTTTAAGTCATAATTTCTCAGACATCAGGATGAACCCGAAAAATTATTTGAAGAACAAAAGCAAGAAAATATAGAACTTCTAAAATTATACTATTCTATACATCATCAGTGGACTCTTCATGGTTTAATATCGAGAATATATTAAAAATTATTGAAAGAAGATTCTATAAGGAGTGTTACTCTACCTTCTCTTTACAGTAACATCATTAGGCCTAAGATTCTAAAATTGGAATGTTCAGAAATCTTAATGTCTTTTTACTGTAAGTTAAGATGTCATCAATTACTGTGTTGTGGGATATTTTTTGTATATGTTTGTGTTTGCAAATATTGACACATATGGGTATTTATAGCCATTGTGCGGAGGCCAGAAGTTTATGTTGAGTGTCTTTCTTAATTTTTTTTTTTTACCATATTAAAGTATGGTCTCTCTTTTAAACACAGAGCCCACAAGTTTGGCTAGTCTAGCTATCCATCATACTTCTGGTATCTACATTCTTTGATTTCTGATTGTGGAGATTACCGTCGGGCCATTTCCATGGTTATTGAGCATTTTCATGAATGTTGTGTACATAAACACTGGTCTTCTCACTAGCATGGCAACTGCTTTATCAGCTGATCCATCTCAGATTCCCTGAAATGTGTTTCCTAAAGAAGACTCAGAGTCCAACTATTTGTTGCTTAATATTCACTTAGAAAGTTAGAAGACTTCTCTGTAAGCTTTCCATTTGTCTTCAGTTAACTACAGTGAAGAAACTATTTTCTCTTTATCTATTATGCATACCTATTTCTGTTAGTAAGTAAAAAGTATGGAGAAACTTAAGTCAAATAATTTAGATGAATTAAACTCCATGGCATCTCAGACATTGTTGCTATACATGGCCAATACAACCACGAAAAAGGAAAATAGGAAGCAGTACAGTGAAATCTTTCCTAGGCATCCTATATCCAAAGAGGAGACCAAGAGAAATTAGATATGAGAAAGAGGTCAGCATTATCAACCACTGGGAAATAATCATACCTGAACCATTAACAATAAGGGACTCATAATTTTTTGCCCATCTGATGTCGAAGTTTAAGTACTGAGTATCAGTATGAAGATTTTGTGGAAATAGGTGTCAATCACATAGAAAGGGAAATAAACCCTCCAGGTAAACAGAAAGAATTGAAAAGAATACACCCAGACTCCATACCATGCCATGATCAGAATAAACCTGACTATTGTCATGTCCCATAGGTGTTGTGTTGAACAGCTCCATGCATTCCATAAGCCACATTTTACAGATCATATATTAACCAGGCCCACTGTTCTCCAATGGTCTCCAGTTAACCATGTGCTCTGGAATGTTCAAGCATCTACCACACCCACAGCCTTAGTGTTGTCATTAGTAAAAGGCTTGTCTAAAAAGAACTTCACTCCATATTCCCCTCACAAAATGCCTCTTCTCTCCTTCCTGAAAACCTAATGCATAGTGCCTAGCCAAAATCTTCATTTTGACAGTTTTAGAGTTTTTAATGCTTCAGGGTCTTTTTCTGTTATTGTTGAGTTCTCTTTTGTATCACTAATACATGAGATTAGCAGGTTCTTGAGACATCTCACCAGTAGGCCATGTGAAAAGAACGCTGTGTGTACTGGTGTTGCAGCTGTATCTAGTGCACAAGGATGGTCCTATAATAGATGTTCATATTTGAAAATAAGTTCTGGTTTATAACACTTGTTCAGTTCTCTTTTCTATATACAACATGTTTTCTCAAACCACTATTTGTTTGTTTGCTTTAGTGTTTCTTACTGATATTCCTGCAGCTCATCTTGCATGGTTTACTAAAAGAAAAAAAAAATAGATTTTAGATTCCCCAAATTTTAAAAGAGGCTCATCCACTATTTGTAGCTTTTGATTTTAAGCCTTCTTTTAAGTTGAAGAGCTCATTTTTATATATAGCTTTTTTGTTTCTGATGTGTGGATAACTTTTTCTTAACTAATTCAGACTGAGTAGCTAAAAGTTTATGCTTCACCAAAATATTATCTTCAAATTAAACAACAAATCACAAACATCCACATTTTAAATACACTTTTACTCAATCAAACTTAACATTAAAAATGGCTTTTCCATTTTGTCTTCATTGATTGTTTGTCAGCATTCCAATTCAAGCATCAGTGAAGGGATCCTCTCATTGTCAAATCAAATACTATCCTCTTTCTCATTGTTTTCAGCTGTAGGGAAGCTCTCTGTGTAGCTGGTTATATCTGTCTGAAAAATAATGTCTTCTTTTGCTTTCATTGAAATTAAACTTGGTTAGTTTAGTCTCTGATCTCACTTTCTTGACCTCCAAGTTTTAAGTGTCAGAAAGTTTCAAGATATTTTCTTTGAGTTGCCTCTTCTTTTTGTGTACAAAATCAGAATAGTGATTCCATTTGCAACAACTGAAGTACTGATTCTCAACCTTGAACACTAGCTTCTCTTCAGAGCTCCAGAAATATATATTTATCTCTCCATTCAATGCTTGGCATTGACTTTTGGGTATCTAATAGAAAATTACAACATAATATAACTTCACTCATAGTTTCTGTCTGTACCATATGCTCGCAAGTGGTACCAGTGAGTCAAATATGTTGTGCATAATATCATTAAATAAAAAAAATTATCAGAACATAGTCACATGATTTTGTTTATGAATTATTTTAGACTTCAATAAAGAATCACATAGTTTGAAACTACTAAAAGGTGCTGTTTGACCCTTTATAAAACCAAACCAAAAAAAAAATATGTAAGTACTCAGGAGAATCCAACTTACTCTCATCCACATCTTTTCTTATCTCGATATAAAATAATACCAGTCTTATTTTCTATGTCAAATTTATCATAACTTATGATTTGTGTATTTTTTGTTACTTATTATACACAAAACAATAGAAGTTCCTGGCATTTTCACTTTTAAAGCAGTCCTCAAATCTGTTTATATAAAAATCACCATCCAAATTATTAAGGTCTGAAGTACTGGTGCACTGAAACTACTTAGTGATGCTTTTCTCTGTCCCTCTCCCTTTCTCTCTCCCTCTTCCTCTCTCTCCCCCTTTCCCGCTCCCTCTCCTTTTCTTTCTCTTTCTCTCTCTTCCTTTCTTCCTTCTCTCTTCCTCCCATCCTATCCTTCTGCTAGTCTCTGTGTGTTCCTTCCTCCTTTTTTTCCCTCCCCTCCTCATCTTCTCTCTTCCCTCCCCTCCCGCTTTTCCCTTTATCCTTCTGATTTCTACCTCCTTCTCTAACATTTCTTTCTTTATTCTGTCACCTTTCTTTTTTACTACTTCTCTTCCTTTATAAAACCCTTACAGTATTCTTAAGCTCCTTACAATCTTAAGTGGAATTTCACATATTAGTTCTTCTCCTTAAAAATCTTCCTAATGTGGCCTGTGAAAATGGCTTGCTACTTTCTTGACTTAGAATGTCCTTTAAAAAATCACTTAAATTAAGAGATTCAATCCTTTGTGTTCAGTTTTTATAATATCAATAAAGCTGCCCAGTCTACCAAGTGTATCACTATCCAAAAAAAAGTCATAAAAGAAAGTCTTGTAAAGAAGAACATGTGCTTTCCTTTAGTGGTATAATGTGGAGTGCCCAGGCTGAGCATTAGGCTTGATACAAAGCTGATGGCACCAAAGTGGTGCTGAAGTCACCATAGATGCTTAAAAATTTTTAGAATAATGCTAAATATCAGGTTTATAAGGGATTCTCCATTTATTGAATACATTTAGGTGAAGAAAGTACCTAAGCTATGTTGTCAAACTTACAGAGTTAATGGTCAGATTGATGCACACATAATCTCCTCTATAACACTCAGGCCATACTAACTGAAAAAGATCCCATTGCTCTAAAGCTCAGAGATGAGCTCACAAAGGAGATATCATAGAAGAAAGTGAAGAAACTAAAACTTGTGACACAGGGATATATCCAGCATGAAATACATATAAATATGAATTATTAAAATAATCTTCTTCTTTTAAAAAAACTTTATTTATTTATTTATTCATTCATTCATTCATTCATTTGCCTTGGTGTTTGCCTGGAACTGGAACTACAGACATTTGTTAGCTGCCATATGGGTGCTGGGAATCGAACCCAGGTCCTCTGGAAGAGCAGACGGTGCTCTTAACCGCTGAGCCATCTCTCCAGTCCCTAAAAGAATCTTCTAATGGTTCTGCATTAAAGTAAAAACAGTATCTGAACTGCATACCAGATTTTTTCAAAGTCCTAACTAGTATGGTTAATTCCTTCTTATATCATATCTCTCCTCTGTCTTTCACGAATGTCTTAAACTCCTTTTCTGTTATTTTAACATTGTATGTTACTTCTTATGGTCTTTCCATCAGCTGTATTTCTCTGTAGAATTCAACCTGTTGCTGTATAGCTCATTACTTTTACCAATTCAGTATCTCATTCTTCAAGAAGTATGTTTCAGTTCATATCCTGATGAACATACAGGATCAAGATTCCTATTAAGACTTACCTACTTTGTTGTATTTATTGTACCATGCAAGATTTGCTATATACTTTTTAAAATTTATATATTCACTAATATATCATTTATTTGTCTTACCAAAATATAGTACAAATTTCCCAAGTGATTTTTTTTTGATTCTTATACTCAGAAATCTCCCACTTATTAAAATAGAGGACAATTTAGGAAAGATTTGGTAGATCATCTATAACAGTGTGAACCAGCTGGCTTGTTTAAACTAACCATGAGGCAGAAATCAGAGTAATTCGCTTCATTGACTTAAGTGGAGTGGATATTTTTATTAGTGAATCTATTCCTTGTTACTGTGATTTTTGTTACATATATACATAAATATCTTTGGTTTTAATGTTATACATTTTTCATAATAATTATGAACAAAAATATTACTAAAGTCAAGGTATTTCTCTAGGAAATTATTAATGCCACCTTTAAATTTTTGTAGGACTAGATCCATATATTTTATTTTTATATCATAAAATATATGTTTTGGGCAGCTTTGTTTAGGATGTGAAAGAAAGGAAAAAGTACTTGTTATTTAACTTCTCATTTTCTAAAGAACTCTGTCCTCAACTCTTAACACAAAATGAGAAAGTAAGTATCTACTTGAATTGGGTTGGATTTAGATTTTGGTTGCTATGGCCAATAATTGACATAAACACCAGAAACAGAGAAAGATGTCAGTCAGCAGATAATTTCACAGGATTCAGTCTTCAACTGTAATTTTTCATAATTTATGATGAGGCAGAAAATCTGGGCAGTGTGAATAAATAGAAGTGGCCACTCACATCAGGGAGGATTATAAGAAAATAGAGAGAAGGCAATTAAGGGGGAATGCTTAAAACAAAATAATTTGTACCAATTGACAAAAAGATGTGATCAACAAAAAAGTAAGTACTCATTACTAACATTTTATGAATAACACAAAATATGAAACTATAACAATGCAATTATGATTCTGAGGTAATCATGATAGAGAAGAGGAACTGAGAGATGGTATAGTGTCAGCTAATCAGAGTAGATAGTGCCTGGGTGGTACTAGCCTTATCTAAGCAAGCAGTGGAGCCTGTGTAATCAGCTGTGGCAAAGATCTCAAAATTAGAATATAATTCCTCAAAAAGTGCCTTATAAACATTTTGTTTTTAATTTGTAAACTGTTAATGCTCATCTTTTTTACATTGATATATTTTTTTTTGGTTTCAGGATTTCATACAAGCACACAAAATGTTTTCATCATTTCATTTTTTCAGTACCTCTCATTTTTAAGCAATCACCCCTCTTAACTTCACAACCTCTTCTACATTAATTTTTTTGGTTATTTGTATCTATACATCTATGCAAAACTTGCTTCTTACTGTCAGATACACTATCGTGTTACTTTAATCTAAATTACTCACTAAAGTTTAAAGACACAAAGAACTCTAGCAATACCTCTGCCTCTTTACTCCTTCCATAATGACACAGAAATTTAGTCTTACAGATGAACTAAAGTTATGACACTAGGTGCCAGCAAAATCAGAAAAAAAAAATCTTGTCTCCTGTTCCTCATATCCTTCTCAGATTTGTATAAATTTCATATCATGGAAAACAAAATGTTTCTCTTTCCTGAGTAGAAAGTATAAACAGAAACCCTAAATATTTTCCCATATTTTCATACTTTTATCTACCTTTGTATTCATTGCCAGAGTATAGCAATCTGCTCTAGTTGGGTGCTGAAAACATGATCTTTTTGAAAACTTTCATCATCCAGATTGTTTTATATTTCCTTTGTACACATCCACTTACTTTTCTTCTTAATTCATCATATATTAAGCATGCCAATAACATACTTGACACAAGGAAAATGAGTTTCTGACTGTGATTGTATTTATATCGATTCAGTCTTGTTATATGTCTTAGCTTCCAATTTGTCAAAAGTCCCCTCAAAGGTAGACCTGTTTCCTTTACTCAGCCAAAGAATCACAAACTACCAGAAAATCTCATAGAATCTCTGTGACAATTTACTTTTTACTGTATAATCTAGATGCTTTTTATGGTTGATTTGTTTATAGTTCTGTCAATATTACTACCTAACATTATTGAATAATTAATGCCTGCCAAGGCTTCTGCTAAACACTTCATGTTCACTTATTCTTCTCAGTGCAATTGTTAGGTATATTTACAGCTTATGGTCACTCTCCTAAGAAGTAGGGTAACAGTATCAGACTCATACGGTATTTGTTAATGACTTCATCAAATTATCTTCAAAGTGTCAGCTTAGGCAGAAAATTTAGAAAGAGTGGTTAAGCGTCTCCAAGGCATTTCACACTTAACAAGGAGAGAAAATTGTTCTTTATTTTTCTAATACAAGGCATATTCAAACTCTCTTGATATTCCAGAACTCTGGAACATTAATAAAAACTGAATTTTTTAATTGAAATGCTAGTAAGAACTGGAGAGTAATTCACGAAACTTGCAATCAATGCACTGAAAATAGATATATTTTCCATAAATATGGTCATCTCATTTAAAAATGATATTATAAATATATGTTCATTCCTGTTTCATACCATTTTTCAGAGTCTCACACTCTAAGGATATCAATAGATAAAAAATAGTGTGAGTAAAGTGATTGTTGTCATAAGTATGGCAGAAGATTAGAGAAGGCATAAGGTGTAATCCCCTCTTTTGATTTATACAAAGTACTCACAAAACTGTGGTCCAAATAAATAATAAAATGATTGGCTCCTGTGGTGTTATTAAATTTCCTATAGACTTCATGCATCGATCTTTAGATACCCTTAGGTTTTCTTTCATTCATATACATTATACATTATGTCTATTTTATGATTAAGACCTTGAACAAGGAAATTTCATTACAAGTGAATAATAAGTATGTGAGTTAAACTAGACCTATAATATGCAGTGCAATGTTTGAGATTGACTCATATTTTGCAGACTTATTTTTTGTGAGATTTTTCAATATCATACTGACATATGTTTCATCACTAAACAGCTATATAAGGAATGATCACTGGCTTTACATAAATGGTACATATATGTGGTATCATTTGTTGTTCTTAAAGATTTGCAGTATAGTACTTTCAAAGACATACCTTTTTTTAGGATTAGAACATATATTGAAGTTGTTGATATATGCAGATTGCTCCAGCAATACCATTTTTAGTCATATGCCCTAAAGACGCACATTTGCACCCCAAAAACTTTAGCTCAACTATGTTCGTAGCAGTATTATTCCTAATAGCAAGAACCTGGAAACAACCTAGATGCCCCTCAACTTAAGAATGGATTAACAAACTGTGGTACCTCTACACCATGGAGTACTACTCAGCAGTGAGAAAAAAAAATGATATCCTAAAATTTGCAGGCAAATGAATGGATTTGGAGAATATCATCCTGAGTGTCACAAGCCCTGAAAGATATGCATGGGATGTCCTCACTCATTAGTGGACTTTTAAAAAAATATCATTGTATACAAGAGCTCAAGGCTAGAATACAACTAAATGACATAGTGCATCACTTTTGCATTGAAGGACTCTGACAGCGGTGTGGGTGAGGAAGGACTCGTTTTCTTTAAGGGGCTGGCCATAGGGAGTTTAAATATGCTCCAATAAGTAAATGAGCAGTATGAATGGACTTTTTTGTAAATGGAGAGATCATAAGAGTAGGTATGAATCTGAGAGGACTGATAACTTAGTATGATGGGGTGTATGATATAAAATCACCAAATAACAAATATATATGTACATAACAAATACATATATATTTATTAATATATATGAAACATATTCACAGAAGTAACAGGATTATGGATGAAAATAAATGCATTTTTCACTTTTCAAAATCTTGTTATTCTTACATATTTATACTCTATGTGAGAAGCTCAGTACAACTTAATTACACTGTGTGTTTTGCATGAACTCCAACATGAAATACAGCTAAACTCCACGATGTCTTCGTTGAATGACCAGCAAATATGAATTGAGAAGTCTCTTCTGTGCTTCTTTACCACATTCATTTCTGAGTTTATAATTTCATTATTTGCATGGATGTCTAGAGTAAAGGAATCAATCAATCAGCACATTGCATATTCTATAACGACCATGTAATTAGCATGTCCTTTTTATTTTGTTCCCAACACAGAGCTCACAGATATATTGCTTACTTTAAACATGGGAAGTATATAGGGCAAAGTAAAAAATAACTATTTTTTCTTGCTTCTAGCTTTTTTTGTTTCAAGACAAGAACCAATTACCTATTAGTTGTTGATATATTTACTCCCTTTTCAAAGCTCTTTGGAATTAAAAAGATGGCTAGTCTCCCATTAAATCTTACTCTAATTATCCTGGAGAAATATTAATGTGTATTTGGAATTCATTAACCAGTCATAAAATTTATTCATTTATTTGTGTATTTCATTACTTGTCAATATTAGTCATTTTCATATAATGCTGTAGTTTAGAATGCTGGTTTTTCTAACACCTCAGTGGCCTATGGTAAAGATGCTTTCTAATGACAGTACATTAGTTTCTTCCAGAAAAAGAAGTACTATTTGCTAATTACCTTAAGGGTAACTCTTAAATATCTAATGTGTTTTTAAAAACTATTTTTGTGATGTATAAATTCTTCCATAAAATACTGATTCTGACTAATTACCCCTTCCTCTGGACTCAAACATTTAGCATATGTGCCCTTCCTGCCTTTGTTGCTGGAGGTATAACACAGGGTCATGAAAACAAGTGATATCAGAAATCAGAATTTGTTTCCATTTCTAAATTGTATCATCTGTCATCTGAAGTGCTGTTATTTTTGTCATGCTTGGCTGTGAAATTATTAATGCTAGTGTGACTGAATAAAACATGTCATTTGTAGCTGAAGTAGTAATATAAATTCTGAGAGGAATGATCAGTTGCAGGAAAGTTAATTGGTATGCATAGAATATCTTAATTTATCATATTAAGAAATTTGTTTTGAACCTTTCGATCTTTGTTTCATGTACACTGACTACATAAGAGTCATCTTATGAATTAAAAACTGATTTCTTTCAGTATAATGTGGTTTTCTTCTGTGACACTTGTTTCGGACTAAAAGAAAAGTTAAGTATAATGTCTGGAATTAACAATAACAACAACAAAATAGTTGAAAATGCGGCAAGCTATACAACTAATTCTCACAATGGGATAAATTAGAGACCATATGTTGTAGAACAGTTCTAAAAGTGCTCCAGAAATACCTATATCTATAATTACTCAAGCACTATAGTAGCTTCTGCTAGTTATGAGACATTACAAAAATAATTAATACTCATCACCTGGCCTTTACTTTTGTTACTTTTATTATTTTCTATTCTATAGAAGAGCACAATTAAATTTTGTAAACCCTTAAAAATAGAACAGCAAAGCAAATTGATCAGGGAGAATAATTGCTTTAGAGACATGAGACAGAAGTAAATAGTCAGAGGGATTTGGAGACAGAGAACTTGTGGCTTTAAATAGATGAGCTAGTAGCCTGGAATTACTTACCAGGAACCAGAAAAAAAATGAGACAGAGAGTTCTGACCTATCACTAAATGACACTCCAGCTAAGCTACATTTCACTTGTCCTTGGAAGGTCAAATAAGGGTGTTAAAAAGGCTGTCATGACAAATTTTCATTGTTCAAAGTCACTAACTATAATGTAATTTTCTCCTATGGCAGTGCGAAAGCATTAGTTCATATTTAACTGCAAAAGCCAGACGTATGAAGGCAAACATTTAATACAGCTTTTAAAATATTATACATTTTTGCTATGTATATATGAGTTGTCGTTTGGAAACATGGAAGAGAATGATCAGGTTAATGAAAAAGATAAGATTTTACCGTGATTCTAAATGAGTTTTATTGAGCTGTGGAGACAAACTTTTTTCTTGATTCACCAGTACATCATCATCATTATTATTATTATTATTATTATTATTATTATTCCAGATTATTCTTTTTTTGGCCTCAGTGTAGTTCTTCGTTCTCCCAGGAGTTTTGTTAGGAATGTTCTGTTCATCTATGTTTTTTGCCTACTTTGTCTGGAATCTTGATATTATGTGAATAAGAGTATGTCTGGATTTACATCAACTAAGTGTCAAACTCTGCCTTTGCAACTTTCTGGCTCCATAGCCTTTGACGAGATCTTAACTTCTCCTTCCAGAGTGTCTCCACTGGTGAAATGATGAGATTATCATCTTCTTTCAGATTTGTCATATACAAACATGACTACTCTATGGCCTAATGTATGCTATGGCATACATTAAATGCATTTATGGCTGTAAGTATAAGTCTATACAGTTCTGATATCAGACCTCACCCATAGTTACAGGTGAACATTCCTTATAACTAGAGCAAGTAGTTGACCCTGGATGTAGTAGCCATATTTTTATCCATCCAAAAAGTTTATATTATACATCCACTCAATTAGATAAACTAAGGAACATACCTAAATACAGTACAGCTGCTTAATCTGTCACTAATAATACATTTATCTGAACATAGAAAAAACATGGCACATTTTGAAAGACAGGTATTTGTTTATATTAAATTCTGAAAAGGTTTCAATTAGTTTATTTGGGTGAATTAAATAATTTAAAACAAATGCTAGCATGAATATGATTTATTTTTTCATTAAAAACATATTTGATTGTTATAAGTAAAGAACATTAAGTAAGTATAGTCAAATACATATATAGCACCTAGGATATTGCCTGGAATTTAAAAGATGTTTATTTAAAATATTTATCTTTGGGGTCTGGGGATATAGCTCAGTAGTAAAGCATATAACTCATCATTCCATCAGGAACAGAGTTCTGGAAAGAGAGTGAGGGAGGAAGAAAGAGAGAGAGAGAGAGAGAGAGAGGAATTAAAAAGAGAGACAAAAGACACAAACACAGAGACAGAGATGGAGAGCAAAACAGTTTTAATTACTCTAAGAAGCTAGTTATTATCTAAGATAATGGCACACAATACACCAGAATTTGGAAAAGTCATATATATATATATATATATATATATATATATATATATATATATATATATATATACTGAGTAACAATTAGGTTCAAAACAAAGTGGAAGGGCTACATTTGAAAGAGACTCCAAGAAAGTCTTGGGGTCAAAGACAGTTGACAACTTTGTTATTAGATATTAAAAAAGAAAACAAAGTTCTTACCATTGAGTATTAAACAGAGTGACTTGCTCCTTTAATTTAAAAATGATTTCTTTTTCTTCTGCACCCTGTCAATGCCTTCTCCCTCAATCACAGCAATGTAAGAAGGTGACACACAGTAATTTGAGTATTAAACATTTCAATTAGTATTGTGAATAATTATGAAATTTTGCTCTCACATCTACCACCTATCACAATTATGCTCCTGATTTTAGTGATATTGTACACATGCACAAAGAGAATAAAATCATAATGTATATATTCTCCTTGTTCTTTTTCTTTTTCATTGACTATTCATATTAAAAATTTATTTATTTATTTATTTATTATTTCCCACAATTTATAATTTTGTAATGGTTGCTTGTTGTGTTTCATTACATCAATTAATAATTTACTTGATTTACAGCCCATAGGATACCAAGGAAATGATCATTTTAAAAGCTTGAAGCTGCTGACTACATCTGATGCAAACTGGAAAAGATTCAAATCGAAGAATGATTGATTTTTTAGTGATGATTTTCTGTCATCAACACAGGCTATTTGAAAAAGGCATTCTGTAATTTTTCTCAAATGTATTTCACTGCCAGCTATCAACATGTTAAAAGCTTAAAGAAGTTGAAAAGGCAATTGCGTATTAAGAGAAACACTTCACACATTGCCCTGCAATTTCCATTTTATATACAATGACTTTTAAAGGTTCAGTGGTAAAAGGCAATTCAAAACCATGCTATTCGGTGGTTCAGATGAGAGAAAGCACTGTTTAAAGCATAGGCACTGCTATGTGGAAAAGTTCTTAGATTCTTAACTGTATTGAGCATTCTAATGAGTCTATGCAAACACTGAACAGCTGCAACAATTATGTTTCTGTTTTCTTTTCAATATTGAATGTTTACATTCTTGAAGTATACCTGATCGATTGCTCTTATTGACTTTGTTTTCTCCTTTCTCAGCTATTTCCTTACTTGTTTTATGCATTTCCTCATATGGGGTTTTATTTATTTATTTCACTGTTGATGTCAGGAAAGAGGTTGCCCTCTTTTTATTAACAGCTTGAATTATCAGCAGGCAATGAGGCTCTGAGCCAAGCGCAGCAGATACAGATGAGCTTAGTTTTTTCCAACCCTATTTTCAACCTTGAATGCAGACCTCCAGGTAATGACACACTAGATACTTGGTGAATATTTGTTGCAATTCCATTTTATGCTTGTCTCAGCACTGGCCTACAACAAGATCAGGACTAAGACAACTTAAGCTATTTCTGCCAAGGCCTTCTCATATTTGCCTTCTTTCTTAGGATTTCTAACTTGTCTGGTTTTAAGGAATACTACTTTGCAACTTGACTCTTTAGTCAGTATTTATATATACAAAAACTTGGAAATTTAAAGATGATTAATATGACACTCAAACTCTGACCCCACTCAAACCCATTGTCTATATACATAGGTCTTTGGACTTGTTCTGTCTTGATACTATCTTACTGATGAAATAAATTGCTTCTAAATCTACACCTGGTACAAGCTAGAAGCTCTGAGATCATCATAATGTTTCCCTCCCTTGCTCACAGAGAACTTCAGATATTCATGATTTTTATATTCATTCAACAAAATCCCACATACTTCATCACTTCTCTCCATCTCTCCTTAAGGCTCTGTTCACTGTCAACTGTTTAGAGAGATGAGCTATCTAATTAATCTCATGTGCATTTGAACATTTCTTACAGGTCATAATATATATGTAGTATTACTTACTACACATTGCAAACTATATAGGAAACATTTAGTGGATACTTAGTGCCATCAATATTGTCTAGAATGTGTAGTACATAGAATACCTTTTATGATTACAGTGCACTCTGTATACCCATCAGACCATGCATGTGTCACAGTTACATTTGGATTTTCATCCAAACCAAATTTCGTGAATGATATTAGCATGACCTCTTTCTCTAAACTAGTGAAAGTATTGAATCTTGTATTCATGTATGCTTTAGATATCTATACATCAAAATATCTCCTTTTTGGGGGGCATGTTTAATGTCCTTTATTTATGTGGTCTGTTTAGGCTTCTGTTTAGGGCTTACCTCCTTCTGGAATCCTTCCTGATCTCATCAAATAATTTAAGAACTGGTAATTTTTTATAATTATTATTGTGAATAAAGTCTCACTTTTTATGCATTTTTAACATACATTTGATTCTGGGTTAAAAGTTTTCAAAAGAGAAGTATCAATGGCATTTTGTTCATATATATGAAATATATGAAAATATGTGATATAAGAGAAGGAACTTCATTTATTCATTTAGTTTACATAAAAGATATATAATTAAATCTTGTATATTTGTGTAGGTTGGTATGTTGACATGTATGTGTGAATGCTTATGTCTGAACATGCACTTACAGGCCATAGGTCAACTGCAGTGTTGTTTCTAAGATGTCTTCCATATTGGCCTTTGGGACTGAGTTTCAAATTGGATTGGAGCTCACTTAGTAGGCTAGGCTATCAGGCTGACGAGCCCCAGGAATGTTTTGTCTCTATCTACCTGTCACTGAAATCATACATGGCCACTACCATTTCTACCTAGCTTTTAACTTGAATTATATGCATCAAACAGATCCTTATGTTTGTACTGTAAGAAAACCAACTGAATTATTCCCGGCCAAACAACCTAACATTTTTGGAAATATTTCTAGAGTAAACTGTCTTGATTTCCACTTTGTATTGAATATATTTATCAAACTATTCACCCTTTCTTCTTGCTAAAAATTTTAGTGACTCTTTAATGCCTCACTCATCACTGAGTGTAATTTTATCTTCTGGTGAAATTTAATGAACTAAAGACATTGTTCATAAGTCAACAATATTTTCTTGGTTCCTCTTCTCTTCTTCCTCTGCACATATTCTTTCATGTACAAGCTCACTCCGTGTTTAGAATATTAATTTATATAAAAGCATGAGAAAGTTACTAATTATAAGGCTAATCATTCTGATACATTTTATCAGATAACTATTTTTTTCTGACCATAATCTTGATCTATTTTTATGTACCAGTAGTATCTCTATTGTAACCATTTTCTCAATCTCAAACTATATGAGAGTTAAAGATCATAAACTAAGCAACATATTGGAAAATAGAGACTTCTATTTTGATCTTTCTTTAGAAATAAAAGGGAAGAATTCTAGTAAACTAAAAAAAATGCACAGATAAAGATTATGTTTATAACTGAAGTAGTGTTTTCTGAAACCATAGGCCAGAAATTTAAAAATCATACTAAAGATGACTCACTATTAAGATAAACAAACTTCCCTTAGTACTTTTAATTACATGAAAGGTATACAACTAACTTTTGTGTACATGAGTAGGATGATGTTGTGATGTGTTTCAAATTAGGTGCACGTGGGTAAACACGCATATGGAAGCTAGTTGCCCAAAGGAATGATATTCATCTATTTTGTAAATTCATGGGATTTCTCTCTTACTATTTCCATCCAAATTTCAACAAGACAAAATGGAATGGAATTTTAGATAATGGGTATAAGATGGCAAGAGTGTAAAACATACATGAAATTTGCACAATATTTTCTTCTTATCTTGTAATCATTTTCAAACCTCCTATTATAAGTTGTCTAGTTGAAATATGGATTTAAGTGGTGAGGCAAACAGTTCTCAAGTAATCTTTAAAATCTGACAACAAACACAAATACTATCATGAACAACTCTCTCATTAACTTATTAAAATAATAATGATAACAATCACATGAGATATCATTTATTTTTTAAAAAGGTGAAACTATTTGCAAATTTGAAATAAATCTTCAACTGAGCTAACTAGGATCACATAGAAAAACCACAACCACTGAACAGCTTGGGATCAGAAACACCCTGGACTGACCCTTCGGATCCCACTCCAACTATAGGAACACCTGACTCACTCTTGAGGGAAGGGGGACAAAACTGGATTTGCCAGGAGTGGAGACTGAACTAAGCACTATTATTGGATCAGTGGGACCATGGGACTGTCTGCTGCCTGCACAGGGAGGGGATGAGGAGATGTGGAGAAAAAAAAATGACCTGATGTGGCAGGAGGGGGAAGGGACCTTGAATAAGGATATTCAGGGATAGAAAAAAAAAAATTCAGAAGGAAAGCTGAACACAAAGTAATTTTATGTGTAGCAAACTTATTTGCATTATCAACCTTGATAAGTCATGCTTATGATTTTTATTTTCTTTATAGTTATTGTTAACTTATCAGCATTTTAAATTCATCTTACTGTTTTTCTTGATAAATACAAAATAAATAAAGAAAAAAAAAGAAAATCATTTATCTCACTTAAAATAACCTCTGCTTGTTAACTCCCCACTTAAAAAGTGTTCTTCTTGCTTTATTATTTTAATTAAAAGGAGTCAATCCTCCTCTATTTCTGAACCTCCTAGCTGCCAATTGTGTGAATGTATGCCACACCACACATATGCTCATCTCCAGATGGCTAGCCTGCTTCTCTCAACTCCCCACCTGTTTGGGCCAAAGGCATGCTGTGCTCATATCCCTGTGTGCAACATGGAACCTGTTGGTGCCTGCTGTCATCCATTCACTTACATGTCAGGAATTCCATACTAGACAATTGAGAGGAAATGGGTGGAGAAGCTAGCGTGAAAAAAAATTGAAATGGATTTAGAGTTAGGAGAGAAGTCAGGGGCTAGAAAGAAAAAGAATGAATGTAGTGAGAATAAGAAAAGTCAATAATTACATAGGAATATTAATAAAATTTATATTGTATATTCCAACTAAAGCAAATGTACTTTAATCTAGTCACATGGAAACAAATATATTCTTTGGTATGATTCTGAAACCCAGGCTGTATTGAGGTTGCTGTAAAATTGGCTAATGGTATTAAAAAGGTTATTTTGTGGGGTTTCCAGTATAAAAAAGATGTTGTGGGTTTGGGCAAGGTATTTTATGTCCCATGCTTGTCAGTAAATTTTTCATATTGGAAACTTCTTTTTGGTGTTTGGTTTTGGTTCATTGAAACAAATTTCACTGTGGAATTTCCCTTTCTTTTTACCTTTTATCCTTTTTTTTTTTTTGGCCCAGTATATCCACAAGAATTTTTTAAAATGTCATTACATATCCCTTGATTATCTCATTTCCCCTATGTTCATACTTGTCTGCATTTGGACTTTAAGAAAAGAGCTGGCTTCTTGTACAGTCAGCAGAGACTCATAAAACTCATTATCCAGCTGCATCTCATTCTTCTTCACACACCTCAAGAAGAACTGTGTAGCTACTCCTGTAAAATGGACTACCAAGTATTCTTGACACTCATGTTTTTTCATCTCTCTCTCTGATACACAGTCTTATATAATGCATGATGAACTTTTTTGTATTATTTTCACTGAAAATAATGTAAATTCTATAGAAAACTGAATGTTTATTAAGCTTTTTAAGTATTACATTTATATAATTCAAAGTAATATTTTAGTTACACATGATTTTAAGTATAATAAACTAATAAGGCCTAGAATTGCTTTTTCTTTAATAGCCTGTTTAAAGGTTAAATTTGTATATATCCCATTATTGATTCTCAGAAAATACTTATTGAATGAATGAACTACTTTAATAGATCTTTGTTACTAAATTTTCAATTGTAGCAAGCCACTGTGAATATTTAGCAGCCATTGCAGCACATATTCTGTTTTGTCACCAAAAGTAAACATGAAATCCAGCTATGTAAAGAAGAATGTGGACAGGCAGTTATAATAATCTGGGTAAGAGATAATAAAAACCTGGAAGTTATGAGATCATTGAAATGTACAAAGATTCTAATATAATATATTCTTTCCACTTTAACATAGAATGAGAGACAAAGAGATTAGTTCTCTCCTCCTTGTTCAATAGAAAATAGTTGCCAATTGCTTACTTGTATACACTCTGCTCTGGAGCACCTCTAACATTTTATATATATACTTTAATGTATACTCTATTATACTTATGCATGCATCCACTTGCCTCTAGTTCTCTGAAGAACTATCATTAGCATGACACAAAGTGGCCATCAGAGGATGAAATCTGGGCTGCTGCTCTGTGGGTATGGAAACAAGATGCAAAGTTTGAGGGACAACCCTAGAACATCACAGCAGGGAAAATTGATTCCCAGCAGTTGTCCTTCATATAAATACATGAGAGAAAGAAATGAGGGGGATGGGGGTTGATGAAAGGAATAAATTTTAAAATAAAATACAATTAAATGAATAAACATATACATACAATAATGCATCTTTTGTCTCCCATCTATGCTGGACAAATAAGTTATTCCATGACAAAACTGTATTTAAAAATACGTATTCAAATTCCAGCCCTAAAAAAAATGTACTAGAAGGAAAACTTCAACTCAAAGAAGTTAGTTGCACCCTCAAAAACACAGGAAATAGATAACCTCACACTAACAAGTACCAAAGAAAGTAAAATCTGGCTTCTTTTGCAGTCGGGAGAGAGTCATAAGTTGCATATAGTTCTTCTTCACATACCTCAAGAAGGACTTTATAGCTGCTCCTCTAAAATGAAATACCAAGTGTTCTTGACACTCACATTTTGTCATATCTTTCTCCCCAATGCATAATGTCTAGCACACACATTACCACAACCAACAACGAAACCAAAAGTAACAAGTATTAACAGTAATTTGTCATTTATAACTGTTAATAATAATTGTAGATATTTGTTAGATATTTAATAAATCCTGAATTATTTGAGGCAGCACACTGTCAAATCCTAGGCAGACAGTTCAGGAAATTCTTGATCCTTGAATACAAAGATAAACAGCTGAGAGTCAATCACACACACGTTTAATCCCAGCACAGGGAGAGTGGTGACCTACACCTTTAATTTTATAATTTCAGAGACAGAACTTCTTCTGGTTTTGTGAGTTCAAGGCTACCTGCCTTTAATCTTAACCTGGATGGGACAGGATATGTAAGGAGTCATAGAAACTCAGCAGAGACAGAAGCGACTGGTCTGGTAGAAGCAACAGGCAGAAGTGACCAGAATTGAGGCTGAGGAAGTTTCAAGACAGCTGGGTGAGAATTGACTGTGTTGCTTCCTCTCTCTGATATTTCAGCCTTCCCTTGATATTTGGCTCAGAGTCTTCTTTGCTTACAACCGGAAATCATGCTACTACAATCAATGAACACAATTTACCTACAAAAAGAAATAAGCTAAATAGGTAGAAATACAGGATTCATTCTTCTGCTGAGTACAAACACATACACACACACATACACACAAACACACACACACACACACACACACACATACCTAAACTTCAAAGACAGACATTGTCATGTTGTAAATAGTTGGAAAAAGATTTACCAAGCAAATGAACCTAAGAAACAAGTTAGTGTAGCCATATGAATATCTAACAAAGTAGACTTCAAAGTAAAATTAATCAAAAGATATAAAGAGGGACAGTTCATATTCATCACAGAAAAAAATTCATCAAGATGAAGTCTTAAGTCTGATCATCTATGCCTCAAGTACAAAGACCCCTACATTTGTATAAGAAACATTAGTAAAACATAAATCACATATCAATTCCCACATATTAATCTTGGGAAACTTCAACCCCCCACTCTAATAATTGGACAAGTCTGTTCTAAACTTAACAGAGAAATAAGGTAACTAACAGATGTTCCTAGTCAAATGGACCTAAAAGGCATCTACAGAACATTTTACTCAAAAAGAATATACCTTCTTATCACCTCATGGATCCTTCTCCAATAACAATAATATATTCAATAACAAAGAAATTCTCAAAAGATGCAAAAAAAATGGAATACTTCCCTGTATCTTATCAGATCATCATGGCTGAAAGTTAGAATTCAACAACACAAACTGCAGAAAGTCTACAAACTCATGGAAACTGAACAGCTCTCAATGGAACCACTTATGAGTCAAAGAAGAAATAAAGAAAAAAAAATTAGAGTTTCTAGAATTTAATGAAAATGAATGCACATCACAGCCAAATTTATGGGACACAATATAAGCTGTTCTAAAAAGAAAGTCCACAGCATTGAGTGCCTACATAAATAATTTGTACAAATCTGACAGTAGCAACTTAGCAGCACACCTGAAAACTCTAGATCAAAATGAAACAAACCCACTCAGGAGGAATAGATGTCAGAAAATAAACAAATTGAGAGTATTGAAGAGTTGAGAAATACAAGAAACATTCCTAAACATAATAAAGGCATTTTACAGAAAGCCAACAATCAATATCAAAGTAAATAGAGAGAAACTCAATAGTATCCCTGTAAACTAAAGACAATACATTCTTTTCTTTCATTATCTATTCAACATTGTACTTGAAGTTCTAACTAGAACAATAAGACAACAAAAGGACAACATGAAAAACAAATTTGAAAAGAAAAAAATCTGACTTTTACTAGTTGCAAATTATATGATAATATATGTAAGTGAACCCAAAACTTCTGCCAGGAATTCCTACCGCTGATGAACACCTTCAGTAATGTAGCTGAATATATGATTAACTCAAATACATTAATAGCCTTTCTATATACAAATGATAAAAATACTAAGAAAGAAAATCACAAAAACATCACCCTTTAAAATAGCCACAAGTTACATAAAATGTTTTGGAGTAACTCTAACCAAATAAGCAAAAGACCTTACAACAAACACTTTAAGTTTTTAAAGAACAAAATTGAAGAACAGGTGGTGTCCAAGGTGAAGTGGGAATCAGGAGACTTCAGACAGTGAAGATCCCAGGTTCAGCTCAGAGTGGTAGGTGAGCAGGTCCAGCCTCTGGGCTTCCTGGGTACCTCATGCCAGAGTCCACAGCCATAGTCCCAGATTTGACATCACTAACAGGCCTGCCCAGAACCAAGGCTGAGAGAAGCCTACTACAGCAATCCCAGGGTTCACATCAAAGACACCCAGGTTCTGCCTTCAATGCAGGCTATTTCATCACAGAGGGATGGACATCTCCCTGAACAGTGTGACCCCATGGTGTCTGAGGTGGAGTGGGAGTCAGACAGCTTCAGACAGCAAGGATCCTGTGGCCTGACCAGAGTATGGAACTGTACAGACTCTGTGTCCCAAGCACACAGGAGACACACAACCCCTGTAGCCACAAAGGACTAAGATTTCACTAAGACCTGACTAAGAGTGAACCAAGGAAGCAATGGGCATACATCAGTGCAAGAATACGTATGACAATATAAAGAACAATAAGGCACCACCAGAAGAAGCTGATGGCTCTACAACACCAAGACCTAAACAGAGCAATGAAGGGGAAACAGAAGGAAACAATAATACAAACACCTTTATGAAAATTATAGAAGCCTTAAAAGAGGATATGAAAAAGTCCCTTCAGACCTGTGTCCAGAGTGAAATAAGAGGTGAAAAGACTCCAGATCCTAGGCTGGAGAATCCTGCTTTGGGGCCAGGGTCACACACAAGTTTCTGATCTCAGACTCTTGCTACCAGATAGGCCCTAGGCTTAAGCTGAAAGGGGTCTTGCCCAGTAACCCCTAACAAAAGAGACCTCCCACAGCTGGGACCTGCCTCCAGAATGAACTGACTCATCAGAGATGGACTGATGCCTTTGAAATTTAGACCTGTGTCTAGAATGAAAGCTGAAGTGAGCAGATTCCAGCTCCTAGACTGCACATTCAAAAAATTCCTCTGAGGCGTTCAGAGTGACACACAAGGTTCTAATCTCAGACTCTTGCTGGCAAACAGAAACATGGCTTTAGCTGGGAGGAGACATCGCCAGTGATCCCTAAGAGAAAGAACGTCCTACAGCTGGGCCCTGTCTCCTGGATGAACTGTGCACGATAGACAATGAAGTGTCTTCAAAACATGAAACCCTATCCAGAGCAGACCCTCTTTCTCAGAGCAGACAGGAGACACATAAGGCCCACTAGCCACAACTGACTAGGAGCTGACTAAATGTGACCCACTGAAGCCATGGGCAAATGCCAGTGTAAGAATACGTATAACAATATAAAGAACAACAAGGCAACATCAAAAGAAGCTGATGGTTATAAAACACCTAGACCAGGACACAGCAATGAAGAGGAAACAGAAGGAAACAACACTGAAAACACCTTTATGAAGATTGTAGAAGACTTAAAAGAGGATATAAAGAAATAGAACATAAGACAAAAAAAATTGAAAGAGATGAACAAATTTTTGAAAGAAAACCAAGGGGGAAAAAAAACAAAAAAATGAAAGAAACATTGCAGGACCTAAAATTCAAATAGAAGCAATAAAAAAAAGGCACAAAATGAGGCAAAGGTGGGAATAGAAAATCTGAAGTAAAGAGCTGGAACTACAGATACAAGCATAACCAACAGACAGAATCCAAGAGATAGAAGAGAGAATCTCTGGAGTGGAAGACTCAATAGCAGAAATAGATACATCAGTCAAAGAAAACACTAAAACCAAAAAAGTCATAACACAAAATGTTTAGAAAATATGGGACACCATGAAAAGACCAAACCTGAGAATAATAGGAATAGAAGAAGGGAAGAATACCAGATCACAGGCACACACAGTGTATTCAATAAAATCATAGAAGAAAAATTCCCCAGCCTAAACAAGGAAATGCCTATAAAGATACAAGAAGCTTACAAAATACCAAATAGATTAGACCCCCAAAAAATTCTGATTGTCATATAATAATTAAGCCACAAGACATACAGAAAAAAAGAAAAAATATTAAGAGCTGCAAAGGAAAAAGGGCAACATACCTATAAAGGCAAACCCATCAGAATCGCACCTGACTATATAATGGAAACAATGAAAGCAAGCAAGAAGTTCCTGGTCAGAAGTTATACAGCCACTAAGAGTATGTCTGCCAACCTAGACTACTATACCCAGCAAAGCTATTAATCACCATAGATGGAGCAAGCAAGATACTTCACGACAAACCCAAGTTGATAATACCTATCCACAAATCCAGCACTGCAGAAAGCACTTGATAGAAACTTCACCTAAAGAACCCAGATACATCCAGGAAATCACAAACAAACAATAATCTCACAGATGCAAAACACTAAGAAAGGAAATACAAACAAACTATTGCCAAAAATATCTGGAAGTAAAAATTAGTAGTCATTAATATCTCTTAACATCAATGAACTTAACTCACCTATAAAAAGACACACACTAACATGATGAATATTAAAACAAAAGTTAACATTCTATTGCATACAAGAAGCACACCTCAACTCCAAAGACAAAACACAGGCCCAGAGTAAAAGGTTAGGAAAAGCCTTTTTAATCAAATGGCCCCAAGAAACAAGCTGGTGTTTATATATATATATCCAACAAAGTAGACTTTCAAATAAATCAATCAAAGAGACCAGGATGGACATTATTTATTTGTCTCAGAAAAAAAAATATGATCAAGATGAGATCTCAGTCCTGAATATTTATGCCCCTATTATAAGGGCAACTTCAAATATAAAAGAAAAACAACCAAAGCTTAAACCCTTCACCAAATGTCACACTCTAGTAGTGGGAGACTTCAATACCCCACTTTCACACTTGGATAGTTCAACCAGACAAAGGCTCAACAAAGAAGTAAGGGGTCTAATAGATGTTATGACACAAATGGTCTTAACAGATAATTTACAGAAGCTTCCCCCCAAACACAAAAGAATATACATATTTCTCAGCACCACATGGAACTTTCTCTAAAATTGACCACATATGTGGTCATAAGGAAAATATCAATAGATACAAAAAAATGGGAATAGCCCCTTGTATATATCTGACCACAATGGAATAAAGTTAGATTACAACAATAAAAATCACAGGAAACTTACAAACCCTTGGAAACTGAAAATCTTAACATTCAACCACTTCAGGGTCAGGGAAGAAGTTAAGAAAGAAATCAAAGACTTTGTGGAATTTAGTGAAAATAAATCAACAACATACCCAAACTTATGGGACAATATGAAAGCAGTGTTAACAGCAAAATTTATAGAACTAGATGCTTATATAAAGAGAGAGAGAGAGAGAGAGAGAGAGAGAGAGAGAGAGAGAGAGAGAGAGCTCACACAATAGACCTAACAACTCAGCTGAAGACTTTAGAACAATTAGAAGCAAACTCACCTAGAAGGAGTAGAAGGCAGGAAATAATCAAATATCAGGCAGAAATCACTACAACAGAAAGGAAGAGTACAATACAAAACATCAACAAATCCAAAAGTTGGTTATTTGAGAAAGTCAACAAGATAGACCAACCCTTATGCAAACTAACCAAAAGACACAGAATATTCAAATTAAAAAAATCACAAATGAAAAGGGGGATACAACAGCAGATGACCCAGGAAATCCAGAAATTCATCAGGTCATACTTCAAAAATCTATACTCAGGGACCGGTTGCTGTTTGCAGAGCAAGTCCCATTGCACTCTGTAGCAGGCACAGACAAAGTCTGCCTGTCACCTACCCCCAGCTGCTGCTGAGGGAATTTGCACAGCTACCCACCTCCACCTCCAACTGAGCAAACAGATAACTACTGGGGTCCCTGAAGGACAGACTTAGACCCCACCCAGAGATGAGGAGGGGTCACCAGGCCCAAGTGTCTATATCCCAGAGAGGGAGGGAAGGAGAGTTGAACACCCATCGATTACGGTTCTGCTTCTGGACCAGGTGCTGTCTACAGAGCAAGTCCCAGCAGACTCTGTAGCAGGCACAGATAAAGTCTGCCTGTCACATTCCCCCCAGCAGCTGCTGAGGGAATTTGCACAGCTACCCACTTCCACCTCAAACTGAGCGAACAGATAACAACTGGGGTATCTGAAGGACAGACTCAGACCCCACCCAGAGAGGTGACAGGAGGCACACAAGCCCAAGTGCCACAAATGAACAGGAGCCACCTAATTGTGAACCACTGAAGTCATGGGCAAACTTCAGAGCAAAAACTTACATAATAATACAAAGAACAACAAGGTAACTCCAGAAGAAAGTGGTGATCTTACAAATACAAGACCTGAACTGAGCAATGAAGAGGAAACAGAAGGAAGCAATACCAAAAATTCCTTTTTGATGATCATCGAAGCTCTCAAAGAAGATATGAAAGATAGCATTAAAGAAATAGAAGAAAATACAAACAAAAAATTGGAAGAGATGAACAAATCTATGAAAGAAACATGTCACTTTTTTTTTTTTCCTCTGCAACTCCCCATCCCAAAAAAAAAAGTGACCAGATGTGTTGGGAGGGGGAGGAGACCTTGAATAAGGATATACAGGGATGGAAAGAAAAAAAAAAAAAATTCAGAGGGAAAGATGAACACAAAGAAAATATAGGTGTAGCAATCTTATTTGTATGTCTACCCTTGATAAGCCATGCTTATCATTCTTATCCTCTATATAATTATTGTTAACTCTTCCACATTTTAAATTCTTTTTACTGTGTTTTTTTTTAATAAATACAAAATAAAGGAAAAAAAAAAAA
>PVIH01016582.1:0-45063 GCA_004025045.1 Sigmodon hispidus
CGCTCTATAGCACACACACACACACACACACACACACACACACACACACACACACACACACATTGATCTTAAAAGAAAATTTGGCCAGGTGGTAGTGCTTGCCTTTTATCCAAGCGCTCAGAAGGCTGAAGCAGGTAGATCTCTGTTGAGTTCAATGCCGGTCTGGGCTACAGAGTGAGTTCCAGGACAACCAGAGCTGTTACACAGAGAAATCCTGTCTCAGGAATGAATAAAAGAAAGAATGAGTGAGTAAATAAATAATGTAAGAAAAATATTTAAAACTATGGTCTTTGCTTCATCTGTAATTAGTATTTGAGAGACCAGTATCTCACTTTTATATTTTTGGTTGTGAGCCTAGCCTTTAACGGCTGAGCCATTCTCTCTCCAGCCCCAGTATCTCACTTTTTCCCAGACTAGCCTCCATCTCTTGGGTGCTTCCTCACTTCTGTGCCCTGGAATGCTGCTTGCACATAGTGCCTCTGTTCAGCCTGCCTATCTACCTATTTTCATCATGGCTATCTATGTCTACATTTTCTTCTACTTGCATAGGCAAGCGCGGCTCATGACCAAGCATGTCAGTTGCCACTACTGCTAAGAAGAGACCCCTTGTAACCTAGTCCAGACTGTTACTATCCTAGGGACAAATATGGTATGATGGATGTCAGGCTAAGGTGGTGTTACTGATGATAGTCTGGACTGCAAGTCCTCCAGTGTGCTGTCTGTGACAAAATATTTCCCACACTTGGCCAAAGGCAACTCACTGCTCAAGGATATGCTATACTCCTGCACAGATGTTGAGATGTGTGTACCTTCTACAACTACTTTGCTGTATGTGTTTCTACTAGTATACTCAAAATTCTGCACACTTTACATCCCGTCGCAGGATGAGTGCTAACACTTGGGTCATACTTTCTAAGACCATCTACCTCCTGGTTCTACATTGGACTATAGGAGGAAGCAGCAGGTACCATTACCAGTCATTAGCTACTTGCAGAGCCTCTGACTCTACCAAACCAGTGAGGCACACTGTTGTGGTCCTGCACTGCTTCTCAGGTTCATAGCTCAGTGTGCCTGGGACACAGAGATTTTTTTTTGGGGGGGGTTAGGGTTAGGGCACCTAGGAGAACATTGGATGAGTTCCAAGAATCTTGCTTTTTCATCATCACTGATTTTAGAAGTTTTCAAATAGCCTTTTTAGCATTTAATGTACACCTCTGGTATAGCCTATATATAGACTTCTTTCTCCTACATGCTACAATAGGTGGACAGTGTGGAAGAGTCCTATGCTATTTTCCCCTTCCCCCAATGTGACAGAACAAGGATGGAAACGTCTTCCTAAAGTCAATTTCTTTTTTATTTTTTCTTCTTTCTGAGACATAGTCTCCTATAGCCCAGGTTGGTCTTGAAGCACACTATAGAGCTGAAAATGACCTTGAATTCCAGAAGCCATTGCCTCTCAAGTGTTGTGACTGGGACTTTTTTAGTTCTGAGAAGCCTCTGAAGGCTGGCCTGTCTTCATTAGTAAGAAGCATATCCACAAGGACAGCACATTACAGAGAAAAGCCTTTCCACTGTGAGTTCACCGAGTACCTTTGTCATCAATTCAGATCATTTGTCCCCATGTTTTGAAACCATCTCTCAAGATCAGAGCTGGCAGGAACCCTTCCACATTGCATCCCTTCACCATGTTCTCATTCCTTTTTAGTTTCTGTCTCTCTTTTTTTTTTTAAAGACAGGACCTGTATGACTCAGATATAGGCTGGCTTTGAACTCCTGCTCATTCTTTCTCCACCTTTCTGCTAGGATTGCAGGTCTATGCCTCCACACCCAGCTTCTGCTTGCATCTGTTTCCGTGTGCCTTTGCCGTCTTCTCCAGCCATCTCTTCAGTTTTCTTCCTCCTCTGGATCTTGGAGTGGTTTCTGGTCTATGTAAATATCTTCATCCCAATGTGCCCTCTTCTTAATTTTGTTTTTAAATTTTTACTTCATTTTTATGTAGTAGGTATGAATGTGTATCTACCTCTGTGTGTCTTTTTTTGTGTGTGTGTACCTGTGGATGCATGCAAGTGTACACCCATGCTGGAAGAAGGCACCAGAAGTTGGAGTTGCAGGCAGTTGTGAGCTGCTGTTTTGAGTACTGAAAAGTTAATACTGCTCTTCTGCAGAAGCAGCAATAACAACTGAACCATTTCTCCAGCCCCATATTTTTGTTAGAGTTGCACACTATACATAGCCCAGCTCAGCCTCAAATTCTTGGCCATATTCCCATCTCAGCTTCCCTGACAGGCCTGAGCCATCAATTTGAGTTATGGCCCATGGTTATACAGCTTAGAAAAAGCATAAATATGCATAAGAAACTAGAGAGACCCCCCAGGAAGGGGCTTCAGTGTCCCACAAGGTCTGGAAATAAGTCATGAACTCAACTGGACTTTCTTCTCATCTCCAGGGGTCTTTAGTGTGCCCTGCTCATAAGGCCCCTTCTCTGCCCATAGAAACCCTTTGTTGGCCATGAATTGGATTCTTTGCTCCCACTTCACCAGAAAGGAGTCACAGTTATAGCTCCACTTGAGATTCATATGCTGAGTAGCAGCAGGAATTTAAATCTCTGTCTTATTTAGGGCCAAATATTTTTTAAAAATTTGTTGATTTGTATGTACACATGCATTTGCAAATGTGTGCCACAGTGCATGTGTGGAGGTCAGAGGACAACTCCCAGGGGTCAGTTCTCTCCTTCTCCTAAGTGGGTTCCTGAGAACCAAATATTTGACAGCAAGTCATTATCAGCTAAACTATCTCACCGGCCCCTGAGGCCAATTCTTAAGTCATCAATGCACCCATTTCAAAGGAACTAAAAATGCCTAGGTCCTTCCTGCTTTTGTGTAGTGATTAAACCCTGAACTTTAAATGTACTACACAATGCCTGGCCATTGAGCTATAGCTGCAGCTCACCTTCTGTGTTAAATGGATCTAGCATTTGCAAGGAGACTACCCCTGCCTCCTTTTTCTGTCTGGAAGCAAGATTGAACTGAGGTGCTGGGCAGTTTTCAAGGGTCAAGTAGGGCATCAGGGCTCCTAGAGCTCAAGTTGCTGAAGGACAAAAATCCAGGAACTCTTCCAAGCCCATGAATGTTGCATACCCATTTCCATGGAGCTCCAGACTTCTTGAACACATGTCAATTTGGATATTTAGGTGATCAAATGGCAAATTGGGATCCCCATAACAGCCTCTAGAAGTCAGCTCTGTCCCATCCATTTTAAGTGGCAGCTCTTATATTCTTGTCCTTCAGGTTCTGCTTTAGGATTTGTCGTGGGCTGGAGAGATAGCTCAGCTGTTAAAGGCTAGGCTCACAACCAAAAATATAGGATTTATCTTATGACATTGTCTGTCTTGATCTGGTTTTTGCTTTGCTTTTTTGGTCTATCTTTTGACATGTGACATCAATTTTGTTTTGTCTCTGCTCGCCTAGGAAATTTTAAGCAAGTCCCCACCCCCAAGTTCTCTGAAGGTTGCTGCTCAGTCCCTCTGTAGTGCTGCACAAGTGGCTGACCTTTTGTACAGGGCAGCATTCTTGGTAGCCTCTGTATGCTCTATTCCTGTTATTGGCGCCAAGCCCAGGGTTTCCTTCAGCAGAGGGCTTTCCCTGTTGTTAGAACACAGGGCTAATGTCACTCATTTTCATTTATTTCTGTCCTCTAGGAAGTCTTCTCATCCCTGCAATGTAGCCACACCATGTAGAGCTTAAACTTCCTCTCCAGCAACAGAAGGACTTCCTAGGTAAACTGTGGACCCTTACTGAGCCTCTGAAGTGTGTCTTAGAGCAAAGACATAGCAGGAGGTTTCAGAACTTGGGAGAACAAGTTGATGTTCCCTGGTGTCCACTCGATTCCTTTTCTTTCACTTGAAGAAGCTCTTTATAATGCTATGAATTTAACCACTAGAGACTAAAGACCTATGATGATTCGCTCTGATTTGGGGGGATATCCACAGGAAGGCACATAGTGAACACAGAATTATAGCCATATGTAAAGGAAGAGAATAAACAAACCGATGAAGTCACTTTTAAGCTAGACCTTGGAAAAGGAATAAAAGTGATTTCTCCAGTGGAGGAAAGCATGAGGTTCTGACTTCCCTGCCATCACCACAAGCCTGTGCCTGTCAGCCAGATGAAAGTGGCACAGAATGCTCTGAGGGAACAGAGCTCCTGGTGACCTGCAGTTATGAAACCCCACAGTGTTCAGAAGCTTGGAGATTCTGCAAATAAATTAGTAGTACCATGACTGTTTCCTCCAGGCTAGACATGATGGTTGCCATCTTGGCTTATAGTATCTCACAAAGAGTGAGGGAACACATGAGGCTGCTCCCTTTCTCAAGGATTTATAAGTCTGTTAAGAGTGGCTACAAAGAGGAAGATATGTCAGTAGCATAGCTGCATGTCACTCATTCATGCTCCTGTACGTAAACCTGGGTAAACTAATTGGTTCAACAACAACAAAAGCACCTGCTTTCTTCCCGTACCCAACTCTACTCTTGTAGTGGTATCAAACTTGTTGAAGAAATTATTGAGTCTCTCTTTTACAGATGCAGAGTTCAAGAAGTTATGCAACTTGCTAAAGCTATCTCCCTAATAAGGAACTGAATGGTATTGAACCCCAGGACTTGTTTCCCTGGCACAGCTCTTCTGTTTCCAGGGCTTTGGTGTCTGCCATTTTTATCTTTTCTATGGCCTATAACCACTATAGTTTCCCCTGGATTGCATATGCACGGTAATGAGACTCTTGTGTCTAAATAAAGAAAACAAATTTGAAAACATTTATCAAGGCAGAGGACTGACAAAATCCAGGGATAATGCAAGTGGGCCTTAGGAACAAACAAAGGTATATATTTGGATATACCTGGGATTCACTTCTAACTCTATCCCAAATTGGGAAAGTACACAAAAGGTGGTCTCAAACAGGTAAAACAATAGAGGTGGCAGTAGAAAAGAAATGTCCAGATACACCATAGGTATTACCAGAATGCTATTTTTGGTTGCTCTATAAACATGTATGGCTTCCCCCATATATATATATACTTAGAAACATGCCTACCACAACCAAATCCACAGATAACTGCAAGTCATAATCGACTAATAATCCAGATAGAATAGCATCACATGGACATAACCCTTCTTCCTCTGGTTCAGTTACAATAAAATGTGGCTCCTTATAATCTTGCAATCTCTGATAAATGTAGCTTCCACCAACAGATTAATGTGTAACAGTATAGAAATAAACACAATAAAAGTTCCCTTTAATAGAAAGAAAAGTCACACATTGATCCATCACTAGATCTGAGAATGTTTCACCTGAATGAGGATAATGGACATAAATCACAGGTATATAAAAAGCCATGGGAGTCATTTGCTTATTATTTTCTTATTTAACCAGGCTGTATTTAGGATAGGATGATAATAAGGTTCTTAAATTTGGAAATGTGATTGAATGTACTAGATGGCTAGAGAGGTCTGCAAAATGTACCAGTACACTCCTTTCATACCCCTGCAATAAGAGATTTGACATAATTAACAAGGTTTCTAGCAACCCAAGATCAAATCACTAGGACAATGCAGGAAAATGGGGCTATCAAGAGAATTCAATTTGTTATACCCCATAACTAGTCCATGTTAGAGTATTTACTAAAAGGGGCTTATAATTGCCAATTCTTCTATCCCTTAGAGACATGTATAACTCTCCTCCAACTCAGGAGTCTTTCCAAAGGACCTACAAGACATGCCTTGGAAACCTCATTGTCAGAAACAATAGGGCCTCTACTGTCTGTCCCTGTGTGGGTAGGATTGAAATCTAATTGCCAGCCAGCACAATCACATTTGGCCTAATCACATTTATATTGATCAGTCCTCTGTAATTTGTTTTTACTTCCTTGATGCTATTCTGTCCCACCATTTCCTCTTTATTTCCTCATTCTCCCACTCATCTCCATGCAAATGGAAACAAATCTCAGCTCCTTCCCTTGCCAACAGTAGTTAGTGAATAAACTCTGTTTACAACACTTATGTCTGGCTTTGTTTATCTTTGACACTACTAAAACCAAAGATTTCTAGTCCTACACTTAGTGTTTCTAATGTTGGAAATCTATCATTAGGCTTGAGAAAAATCCTGTTCGGAACAAACAATTTACAGGTATTGCTTATGTGCTGGTCCAGAACTACTACTCTGGATGGTCAATTACAATTCACCAGTTGTGATTTTTCTACTGAAAAAACTAACTCTCAATCTTCCTGTGAATGCCTATTGGTTTCACATTGAGAGATCTTCCAGTAACAAGTATTAATAACAGGTAGTAAATATCTTGTTAGCCTCCTTTCCCTTCCTTCCTTTTCCAGTGCTAAGGTTCAAACTCCTTGTCTTGCAAATGCTAAGCAAATATTCTACCACTGTTGCAGCTTCTGTTTCTTAGCATTCTAAGGATGTGACTCATTCTCTCCTGCCATTCTGCACAGGGTCCTCTTGATAAGAGACCCAATAATAAATAGTAAGCTGAGCTCAATACAGCTTTGCTTTGTTTTTATTTGTTAGTGGTGCTGTGGATTGGAAGCTGGTAAGAACTCTACCACTAAACTACATGCCCTGCTCCAGGGCTTCTCTTTTGAGTCCCAGGAACAATAAGTAACTGCTTCACTGCCATATCTTACAAAATGTCAACTCCCTTCCCATCAATGGAGGCTAGAGGATTCCCGTCTTTATCAGTTCCACATATTTAGGGTTTATAATTTGCCAAACTTCATTTATGGATTATTCTTTTTGTAGCCAAATGTAATGAGCTCACGTGTTGGTGTAAAGACAAACCAAGCAAATAAACAAAAAAGCACAGCCAAAACATAAAAGAATGGATAACGATGTATTACTCAAAGCAGATGAAACCATGAGTTTCACTAGCACAGCTTTGGATTGACCTGAGTGGGACTATAGAGAATGAAGAAATGATAGCTGGGATTGGGTGGGCCTTGCACTCTGCAATAGCCTGGAAAAGCAGCACATTTATTATATACAGCAATAATGAGGTGGTCCATCAACTAATCTCAGTAGGGGATCTCTTTTGGGGAGTAGGCTCAGACTTCAGTCCCCGCAGAGAAGGAACTAGACTTGATAATTTCTGTATCCATTATCAGCATCATTCAGTGGGGCTGAGGCACTGGAGTCTTTGACATGGCTATGCTTGTGTTATCAATGCTCATTCATAGAGTATACTCTCTCCCTACACATGGGACTTAATTCCAACACACTGCCTTCTTTGACAAAGCAATCAGGGTTTAGAAAGCCTATAGAATCATATAGAAAAGCACTTTAGTGTGGACAGTATTTGTGAGCATACTTGGTTAAGGAGCACAGTCTCAAGTATGCTGTTTAATATTGTCATTTAAGAGGGAAAGACACAAATTTTAGACATAGCTCAAGTTCACAGGGTGTTAAAAGTGCTAAAATTGGGGAAGAGGAATACATCTGAGATTTCTCAGCTTTTATCATAAAGCTATAGCTGAAGATAAAGGAGACTTTATGTTTATGTTTTTACAGGTACACTTGTGTGTCTGGATGTGCATTCATGTGCACCTGTGAAATCCAGAAGGCAAAATATGGATATCATTCTTCAGGAGTCCTTCACCTCAGTTTTTGAGATAGGGCCTCTTATTAGTCTGAAACTTATTAACTAGGCTAGGCTGCTTGGCCACTGAGTCCCAGGAATCTACTTGTCTCTACTTACCCAGCACTGGGATTAAAAGTACACTGCACTGAGCCTGGATTTTTGATACGGTGTCTGGGGATTGAACTCGGATCCTCATGCTTGTAAGTAAGCATTTTAATCAGAGAGCTATCTCACCAGACCAGAAAGGATACTTTGAGGGTAGATTAGTATAGGAGTTTGCCTCTAAAAGTGTCTCATTTATGGTCAACATTTCCTCAAGTGGTTTATGGTTCAATTCTTTTTGTTTTGGGGGCTTAGTTTTTTTTTTATTGTTTGTTTCATTCATATCCCAAACACTAGCCTCCAAGTGCGGCAATACTCCTGCCCCAACCTTCCTAATATTGAGTTTACAGCTGTAAGCCACCACACTCAGTTAGAATGTTGCACTATAAGAGTATGTGAACATGACAGTATTTGTTTCCTTTCTTGGTTCCTGAAAATCACTAGGTGGCCTTGGCTGGCCTGGAACTTAAGGTGACTGTCCTCTTCCAACCTCTTGAGTACTGGGATTCTGGGCACACACCACCATGCTTAAGATGGCAGTTTTTGTTTTTATTTTTCCTGTAACCTTATCAACTTAACAAGGAGAGGACCAATTTCTAGGAAAGGGATGTGGGCAAACTATCTAGTAGGCACATTTTACTAAGAAAAAGATCCATTCTCTCCATCTTTCATCCCCTCATGCCCATCCTTCCACTTTGCTTTACCTTCCCTGCCATTCTGGACCTACTACTCTTATGACTAATTCCTTTATAGAATGTGTAGCTTGTTTGTATATTCATTCTGACATCATTCATCAAGATCACTTCTGGGTTCTGCATTTTCATGTTCTGTCATTCACTTTTCAGTAAATTCCAAGCCAGATGTGACTATTCTTCAATGCAGATCTTATCTTCTGTTGTATTCCATCTGAAGAAGTGGGCTCTAAAGGCTTGAGAGAAAACAGACACTACATGGATTTCATTGAGAAGCATGCTGAAAACATATTTCTCAAAAGATTGTGATCAAATTAGAACCCTTGCAGCTATTTTGAATTGCTTCCACATGGGCAAATTCATTAGGTTTGAAAGCAAATTCCCTACCATATGGCATAGCTTAGTGAGTACCAATAATTCCAGGTTGTAGTTGAATTTGTGTGGATCTTTTATCTCCCTGACCAGAGATCTTGAGGGCAAATTATAGTCAATTTCATTTTGTCGGTGGATTGGGTTAGGCAAATGCTTTACCATTTCTACGGGGGACAACTCTTCAGAGACTGACAGTAGCTAAAAACAATGGCAATGGTTGTTATGCCTCATGTGTGTTCTTGTCCATTCATTTAGAGTTATGCATATCATCTTATCTATGGAAGGGAAAATCTTCTCCCTCTCAGGGAACTTTAGCTCAGTTTAGCCAAATTCAATCAATTCACTGTACTTCCTTTCCCATGATGTATCACCTCCATTGCTTTCCCTGGGAATGGAGGTATTAATTTCCTGAGGTAACTCGGTTGGATACTAGGAGTTGTGGTGCAAATCCTATACACACATTTTCATGGCCTGCTTCCTATGACGTTGTGCCCATCAAGGCCTGACATGGGTGGCCCTGAGGTTCTTCCACTGTATCCTGAGGCCTTCCAGAAAAAGACTACAACTCCCAGGATGCTCATGCGCCCCGCCTCCATTCCCCTCCCCCAGCTAGAAAGCGAGTATCACAGAGAAGACGAGGCAACATGGCTCCCGGAGGTGGAAGGCAGAAGCTTCACCCTCTTTGAAGCGGAGAAGAAGAGCATCGGAGGGGAACGGGAAAACGAGAAGTGACTACGAATTGTCGTCGCTTTAATCTTCCCAGCCTCTTCTGAGTCTGGTCAGCCTCACCTCTGCTCTCCACCCGCACCCAGTCTGTGGTCTCCTCCCCTCCCCGCCCACGTTCCCTCGCCCCTCCCGTCGTGGACCCTTTCCCCGCCCCCCTTCGTCCCTACCCCCTGCGGAGTGCGCACGCGCCCGCCTCCAGCTTCGCGCGGGGATCGCCGACTGGCCCGCTTGCGCAGCCGCTGTTCCTTCTGCCCACGGAGGAAGCATGGGCGTCCAGGGCTTCCAAGAGTTCCTGGAGAAGCGCTGTCCCGGGGCTGTGGTGCCTGTGGACCTCCTCAAACTCGCGCGCACCGTCTCGCGTCAGCAGCAGCAGCAGCACCTGCACCGCCAGCTGCCGCCAGCAGCCTTAGCGCCGGGGGCTCCACGCATCACCAGGGGCTCTGCTCCTCTGCCGCCGCCGCCGCTCCCGCCCGCTGCCTTTGGCTCTTACTCCGGGGGCCCGGGGCCGACTCGGCACCATCACCCTGCTCACCATTTCCACCATCACGGCCAAGCGCCGCCAGGGCTGCATCCGCCGCCGCCCCCTCCGCTGCCTGGGGCTCGGGTATTAGTAGACGCAGGCTCGGCGCTGCCGCGGCTCTATGGTGGCTACCAGACGGATTGGGTTTGTGGCGGCCAGTGGAATGCCATGCTGGGCTACTTGTCAGCGCTGTGCCAGGCTTGTGCCTATCCGGGCGGCGACGGCCTGGAGCTGGTGGTCATGTTCCCTGGGGGCCTGGGGAAAGACCGACTGGCTGAATGGGGCCGTCGGTGCCAGGCGGAGCGGCAGACTGCGCAACTGATCGTGGGACACGTGGGCAACAAGGGCACCCCTCCACCGCGGGCCTGGTTCCTGCCACCTGCCTGCCTGAGCCACTGCGTGAGGCTAGCACTCATCCGCTTCCGGGTCAAGGTGAGGGAGGGGTCAGATTTTAACTGAAATGTCCCACACCTGTTCCTTCCAGACTAAACGCCTAACAATTTACTGAATTACCTGCCACTCACTCAATCAGCTGTCCTATGGCGACCATTTTATCCACCTGTGCCCCCTTCACATGGCCTCCTACCAATTCACTTACCTACATGGCTGTATCTCTTATCATGTCATCATAGTAACCCCCTTTTACGTTTGCTTTCCCAGTTGGCCTACCTGTTGGTTTTAGCAGAATTGACTCACAATTTCTTTGGGGCTTCATGTTTCTCTTGCTATCATCTCCCCCAAACTGAAATATGTTTTTTCTTCATTTTCCAGTTGACATTCCCTCCCTTTTCAACCTCATGGCAAATAAAACAGATGTTAGTCGGACACCTTCTATATTTTCCCCCATTTGACCTAATGCTGCTGTTTTTTTTTTTTTTTTTAAACCCATCCATTGGATCCTTTTCATTTCAGCATGCTTTTATCTTGGCATGCCTTAGCCCAAACAAACAATCCACTGATTGAGTCACTGTTCAGGAAGATGAACACGCTGGGTAGGGGGTTTCAGAGACATGAAAAAGACACCGTTCCTATCCTTAGAAGATCAAATGTGGAACATTTATTTCATGGTATAAATATGTGTGGTGCTATGCTTTCTGGTACAGACAGTAAGTACAGTACCTGTTTGGATAGGTGGGTGGGGTGACATCTGTGGGTTAAAGTGGTTCAGGGAAACTTACTGAAGATGACAAACCTTAAACTACGCCTGTGAGAACTAGCTGGATTTGAACGGTTCAAGGGTTTTGGAGGAGGTTGTTTTAAATAGTTAAAGAAATCAAGCAGAAGCAAAAAAACAAAACAAAACAAAAAAACCCAAGTGTGAGGCCCCATGGGCTTAAATGTAAGTCTAGTCGGTAAGTTGGGCCACTGCATATGGAGCTTGGGGAAAAGCTTGGCAGCATCCCCGGTTCTTGGCACCGCTGCTGTTACGCTGTTGCTTTCTCATACTCTTAGGTTTCAAGTTCCTACGTGTAGAGAATAGCAAGGCTTGAGAAGTAAGGAGGTGGGCTGAAAGAAGAAACAGAAAAGCAGCACAGGGTTAGGTAGGAAGAAATTGCAGACCCATTTCCCAACCAAAGTTTTGGGGGAATGTCAGCTCAGGTTTGGGGGTTTGGGAATTGGGCAGTTAAACAGGTGGAGTGAGGAGGAAATAGAGACGGAAAGATCTGCTATGTAGAGGATGTGACTAGAATCCTATGATTCTAAGACATTTAGTGCTCAGTATCAAATCTGTGCCTGGGCTTCATAGATTATAGCTTTTTTTAATTTGAAACATCAGTAATAGGCTGGGGGCAGAGCTCAGTGATAGAGTGTCATGTCATTACTAACCAGGAGACCCTTGCTTCAATCTCCTCACACTATGCATGCAATAGAATATAATCAGGAGCTAACTTAAAATATAACTGTAACAAAACCCTGCTTGCCTGCTCTTCTGACTGCACATTTCAAAGCAGATTCATTTACAGTCGTTCCTTCCAAATTGTTTTTAATGGTACCACCCAGGCTTTAAGGGTTTTTTTACTCCATTATTTTTTTTATCTTGCTATTGCTGGCAACTTGACTGCTGGCACAAGTGGTGACTATGTTACTGGGGCAGATTTTTATTTCTTTTTTGAAGGGAGTGGGAGTTGGGCTGGGTACTTTTGCTTTGCTGTTGGACTACACCTGCAGCCCTTAAGTGCTCTAAAAAATTGTCTCTTTGACTCTTTACACTCATGAAACAGTGTCCAAGTGGGGAAACTCAGCAGACCTAGGAGCTTTATACACTTGCCCAGAAATAAATGCTAGAGCTGGGATTCTGGGGTTTATGTTGGTGTAGTCTGACTCCACAGCTTGTGTTTGTAACAGCAGTCTTCAAAGATGAATCTTTCTAAAGAGACACTGTGGTTGGATTATTTCCACAGTGGAGGAAACACCTCACTGGCACCTGGATAAAAGCAGGTTTGGTTTCTGAATTTGTGTGATTCCATTTACTGAGTGCTTGCTGGTTAGTAAGTACTGTTCTGGTTGCAGAAAATTCATGAGTAAAGGTTCTCCAGGAGGTCAGGGTTTAGTAAAGATTGAAAACAAAATCCAAATACTCCATGCTCTTTGCATTTGATGAAAAATGTGTCCTATTTACAAGGGGCGTGGTAATTTAGTGAGTGAGTAAAATTTGAGAGTGCCTTTACAGATTGGCCATGAAGAGATTTAAGATATTAAAAATCGTACTGCTTTCTTACCCATTCATTGAGTCCTTTTCATTTATTTTATTATTCTTTTATCTTGGCATGCCTTAGCCCAAACAATCCATTGATAGTGGACAAGGGTATGGAGACCCAAAGCAGCTTGTTTGTGAGCTCTGAGTAGGTAACTATTTATTATATTTACAAATATTATTTGCCCAATAGGCTTTGATTGATGGTTGGCAGGAGGAAGGAACACTGTTGGTTTGTGGTTTATTCACCCGTCAAAAATTTTGAGACCCAACTATCAGTGTATTTTGTCATTTATCACAAGGGGTTCTTTTGAGACAAGTTTCCTTGTATTACAGGCTATCCTTGAATTCAATGTATAGCCAAGGCTGACCTTAAATTCTTCGCGATTGTCCTGCCTCTACCTCGCAAATGTTGGGATCACAAGAATGCACCATCACACTTGGTACAGTCTTGTTTCTTAAAAATCTCAGCAGCTTTCATGGGCAGCCTGTATAATTCCAGCTATTCAGAAGGCTGAGACAGGATGATGGCTTGAGCTTTGGAGTTTGAGGTAAACCTGGTAATATAATGAGATACCATCTGTAAGTAAATATTCCAGCAATACATAAAAAATGATGGCTTGGATAGATCATAAGAGAAAAAAATTGTAGGAGTGACTTCTAAAAAGTGTTTAATATGATAGGAATGGTGACACATATCTCATCCTAGTATTCAGGGAGCTTGAGGCAGTAATGAGTTGCATAGTGAGACATGTTTTAAAAAAAAAAAAAAACCAAAAGAGCATATACTCCTTTTGCCAAGGACCTGAGTTCAGTTCCCAGCATCCATAATAGGTGGTTTACAACTAGTTCTAGCTCTGGGCATCTAACACTCTAGTTTGGATTCTGTAAGCACATGTGAGCACCCACACACACATACACACATATAAACTATGACTTAAGACTGACTTACAGAATTGTGTAAATAGTGTTAATGCTCTCAGTTCTCTTGGCTGTGATCAGCAACTTTTTTGTTGTTGGCATGAAGAATGTCTTGAATTGTGATGAAAGAGTATGGGTCAATAACTGTTCACTGCCTTTTCAGAGCTGCATTCTGTCTTAAAGGTGGCAATTTTTCACATGAATGATTTGCATGTGGAGCATTTATTTTGTTTGAATATTAGTGCTACAGAACAAAAACTGGATCTCTATTGTACCTTGGTTTTGTTCTTTAGAAGTCAAGATGAGCCTTTATTTTTAGTTCCATTTTCATTTTTAATAGAAAATATAGATGTGGCAGGATTAAATACTTGACAAGGTGCTGGGTTATCTGTTTAGCTTCAGACGAATTCACACTTAATAAAAAATTTGGTGTCTATTGTTGACATGATGTTTGTAATTTGGTTTGTCATAATTATTTGTTCAGTTTATCTTTGTAAGTGAAAACAACCAGTAACAAGGAAATGTAGTAACCTCCAAGTTCCTGGCCCATTCTCTTTCAAAGGGTCTCAGAAATAAGAGCAAAATAAAGTAGGTTTAGATGTGTGATACAGGCAAATGGAAGCTTTATTTAATGGTTATTGTAAATGAGCAAAAAGATAACCAGCATATAAAGCCCTCCACTCACAGCTGACTTAGAAGGACACTAAGTAGGTTGATGAAAAGGGAAAAAGGTTTGCCTTTGTCAGACCATATTGGTGGTGCATGAATAACCAGACTCAGGAATCTGACTGGGTGCAGGTGGTGGTTGTGCTTTCCTCCTCCTGATTGTTTACTAATCCAGCCATCCAGACCCTGAAAAGTCCACAGTTCTTCTAGATAGAAATGATCATGAGAGTAATCACTGTCACTTCTTGAGCACCAAGTTGAGTATAAAATGCTTTGAAACTCAGTGTCTTGTTTAATCCTTATAGATTTGCAAAATGCACTTTATCGTCCCCATTTTACAATTAAATAACTTAAATGCAAAGAGGTACAATGGAGGTTGGGGATATAATATAGCTCAGTGTTGAACGAGGAAGATCCTGGGTTCAGTCCCCAGGGTCAAAGCCAAACCAAACTAAACATTTTGGTGCTGTGGATTAGCACCTATGCGTGATTGGAACATACTGTACTACTGAAACCAAAACCCAGGTCCTGTAATTTTCTTTTGGAGGAGGAGGTGGACTCTGGTAAGGGAACTATAAAGATCATTAGAGCTCTACAACTTAGTCTTTCTACAGAATCCCATGACATTTCATTTTTGAGCATCTTTTTGCATAAAGTTGTGTACTTTTATTGACTAAATGCAGAGAAACAGTAAGAATTGTTGAACATTGCATTTATGCCAGCAATGCTGAAATCCACAGTCCTGCCAATACAAGACAAATGTATTAGCTAATTGCCAAGTGAGTCACATAGTGATGTTTAGGAATTCAGAAGTAGCCATCCCTTAATGTCTACAAATAATTGGTGTGTGGAACCTGGAACCTCACACATGCAGATGAGCACACATCTCTTGAGGTATATCCCTGGCCTTATAATAATCTTTACAATATAAATGTATCTTATTCATTTCCTTTAAGCCATTATTCTTCTCCTTTATTTGCTTTCCACCATTATTCTTGAAAAAAGACTATTCTCATTCCTTAATCTGTTGCCACTTAAAGTTTTTATTAGATGTGGCAGTGGAGGTGTGGATGTATGTGAGCGCATATAATGTGAGTGTGGAGGTCAGAGGACAAATAGTTCTTTTCCACCATGTGTGTCCTGGGAATTGATTCAGGTCATCAGACTTGGCAAGTATATTAACCAGCTGAGCCATCTCCCTGGCCTTTTATTGCCACTTTAAAAAACATTTTTTTTATTTATTTTTTATTTATTTAATTATTTGCCTTGGTGTTTGCCTGGAACTGGAACTACAGACAGTTGTGAGCTGCCATGTGGGTGCTGGGAATTGAACCCGGGTCCTCAGGAAGAGCAGATGGTGCTCTTAACCTCTGAGCCATCTCTCCAGCCCCCTTAAAAAACATTTTAAAAGTGTTTCTTTTTTAAATTTATTTGTGTGTTAGTGTGAGAGTGCCTGCGTGTGTGTGTGTGTGTGTGTGTGTGTGTGTGTGTGTGTGTGTGCACAAGCATGCTATGGTTTGTGTGTGGCTATCACAGATCAGTTTCTGGGAGTCCTCCACTATGTGGATTCTAAGAATGGAAGTCAGGTTGTTAGACGTGGCAGGAAGTACCTTTACTCTTGACAGCTCTAAATTAATGTCCTAGTTTGCACGCACTGTAATAGGTTTCATTATAATATGTTCATATGTATATATCATTGTAATTTGTTCATATTCATTCCCATCACTCTTTACCTTCCCTGCTGTTGCCTTTCCTCTTCTCAAATAATATTGTTTTCATGTCATTCATATTTATATGTACAAATACATGTATACAGTTTTCATATCATGTTTTTAGTTTTTGATTCTACATATGCAAGAAAACATGTAATACATGTTTTTTTTCCTGCCCATTACCATTGTTTGTTCCTCTTGTTTCCTATTAGTCCTCTTCCTCCTCCAAACATTCCCTTTTCTATTTTCATGTCTCATAGATATCTATATATAAGATACATATTCATGTGTGATAGAATACATGCTTGTCTTCATGAGTATGGCTTATTTCACTTAACAGAATCTCATGTTGCAAGCATTTTTCCTACAAATGGCATAATTTTGTACTTTTCTCTGAGTAAAACTACATTGTGCACACACACACTCCTACATACATACATTGACCATGCTTTTTTTTTTAATCCATTCACTTATTGGCAAACATTTAGAATCATAGAATTTCTTGGCTTCTTTAATACTGGAATGGTATAGCTAGGTCATAAGTTCTGTTTTAGTTGATGAACTTCCATACTGATTTCAATAATGACTCGGCTAGCTTACATTCCTGCGAGAATTATACAGTGGGCCACTTCGTGTGTGTGTCTGTGTGTCTGTGTCTGTCTGTCTGTCTTGACAGCTCCTATTGTAGCTCAGGTTGGTCTCATTCTTATGTAGGCAAGGATATCTTTGAACTCCTTCCCCTCTTTAAAGACAGGGTCTTGCTGCCTGTCCTGAACTCACCATGCCTATGCCTCTCTAGTACTGGAAATTCAAGTGTGCACTACCACATTTAGTTTATTTAGTGCTAGGGATCAAACAGAAGGTCTGCGTATGCTATGCAAGTGCTCTACTAGCTGAGCTATATACCCAGCCTAGGCCTCCTCTCCCCTTCCTCCCTTAACTGCCTCCCAAGTGCTAGGACTAAAGACATGAACCACCATGCCTGCTCAGAATATATTTCTCACAAGTTCCCTGGTGATGATGATGGTGATCAAAATTACATTTTTGGGGTTTTTTTAGAACCTCACTATGTACCCTTAGCTGGCCTGTAACTCAGTATGTAGAACAGGCTGGCCTTGAACTCATAGAGGTCACCTACCTCTACCTTAAGAGTGCTGGATCAAAGGCATATGCCACCACACCCAGCTTTGCATTCTTACCAACATCCTTTGTTATTTGTTTTGTTTGATTGCCATTCTGAATGGAGTAGTATGCAATATCATTGTTGGTTTGATTTTCATTTTCCTGACAAGCATTTTCCCCTATATTTCTTGGTCCTTTGTATAATTTCAGAATTGTCTTCTCATTTTCCTGTTTATTGGTTGGATTATTGGGGGAGGTGTTTGATGTCTATTTTTTAATATAATATACTCTTGGTATCAATCTCCTGTCAGATGTTGTTAATCTCACTGGGCAAGAATAAGATCACTACTACAGTTTTGAGCCACATTTGAAGCAAACTTCTATTAAATACTGACCAGTCCATTCCAGGGTTCCCCCAGAAATGCCCCTGAGTCACACCCAACAGAAGACTAAAAAGGCAGTCCCATAAGACCATTATATTTCTCATCAGGTCCAATATGGGACAAGTATATATCTTAGCATACTTCCTGCTTGTATACCTCCTGCCTACATCAAATCATGGGCAAGTGTACATCCTGACCTGCTCCTGCCCATAAACAATAGCTTCCAGAATTTCAGTAAGTATCTGTCCTTGGACAAGAAGCTTACAGGTTGGAGGCACTTTGTTTTATGGATCTCTTAGGCATAGTAGTTAAAACTTAAAATGTATCTTTGGTTCTTACATTCCTCCCTTGAGTTACATACTGAGTCAAATCCTTGACTCTGTGATGGGTACCTGTTATATTGGGATCTAATAACCATCAGCTTAATGGTACTCAGATAGGAATTATTATCTAGTTAAGAAATTAATGATATCAGCAAAAGCCAACAGTAATTAGCAGAAGCAAAAGAGCCAAAGGCCCTGTGATGGCTGACATCAGAGTTATTATCTAGGAAGAGCCTGAAAATGAGAATGGGGATCAGCCATTTATTTCATCTCAGGTCCCCTTTTTTACAGTGTTTTGAGTACAGGAAGATTATCTGTAATAGTCTCAAATGGTTTGGAAAGAAACAATTTTCTTTAAAAGCTATATAATAACCTCTGTTTTACATAGAACAAGTTGAGTGCCCTATCATATTGTAGCACTATTTCAGCTAATGAATCTACCTGTTGATACATCTGGGACTATCTGGTTTTAATGGATACCTTTCCTGATACGCAAGTTGGCATAGGTAGCCATTTTGTTCCCTATGTCAGTGAGTTTCCTTTTGAACTAGCATTCAAACTTTCTGAGTATAAGGAGTGACATATTCTCTTCTGTAACTACTTCCAGCTGCCACCAGGATGTTTATTGAGGCCTAGGAATGCTGAAATAGCAGTCAAAAGCACGAGAGAGGAAATCAGACCATGGGATACTCATCAGAAGCTTCTGGTTGTCTGACCTAGCTGAAGAGACAGGGAGCAATTACATCAACTGGACTGGTTCACATCACCTTTCAGCAAGTGAGAGCTCAGGTGTTGATTCCTGGAGGATGTCTGCCAGCCAAGGAGAAATCTGCTGAGACAGGTATAGACTAGGGGCAGAATAAGTTCAAGAACTTAAAGGAAAATCTTACATTTGGAACTTTCAGGCCCATAGTCCTAGTGGTGGAGGAGAAGAGTTCCAAGACCAGGGGAGAGATCCCACCACCAGAAATAGGCAAGTGGGGGTTGTACTTATCTAGAGTCCCTTTGACCTGTAATAGATGGATCCAATTAACAGTTCTCTTGTCTCCCTGAAGGTTACATGAGTTTTAGTTTTAGTTTACAAAAAAGATAAAAAGTTTTAAGTATATTAGCATATACCACTGTTTGTAATGTGTACTTTAGTAGATTTGAATTTATAGGGTAGAAGAAAATAGCTAACAGGTATCTGCAAGAAATCTCAGCATAACAAGAGTGGGGAGAAGTCGGAAACATTTCTATTTTTTAAAAAATATTTATTTTTTTAATATTTTTTTATTTTATGTGAATTGGTGTTTTGCCTACATGTATAACTATATAAGGGTGTCTGATCTTGGAATTACAGACAGTTGTTAGCTGCCATGTAGTTGCTGCAAAATGAACCCAGGTCCTCTGGAAGAACAGTCAGTGCTCTTAACCGCTGAGCCATCTCTCCGGCCCCCACATTTCTAATTTTTTACATATCTTAATCACTTTCTTATACCTTTGCAACTTGCATTTATGTACCTTGAGTCAGAAATTACTTATGCTTTCACATCTTAGAACACTTTCTTCAACCCTTAGAACTTACATATACTTCAAACATTTTTCTTTTTATCTAATCATTTACCAGAGACATGAGTAGTTATTACTGAGAACAGTCATTGCAAAGTGAGTTCTTTTAAATAAAGTAATAGTTTAAAGTTATGTCTGAAACCTCATCCTTCAATATAAAGCCTGTTAGCAAGGTAAATCTGTCTGCCTTTTCTTAAGAGACCCATAGATCTAGAAAAGCAAGCATGACCTTTATATACGAAATGGACTAACAAGATTGCTGCAGCCTTGGGGAAAGGAGGTAGCTGCCGGCTGCTGCCAGACTGACAAAGCTATCTGAGAAGCATAAATTATAGCAGGAAGTACAATCCAAATAGCCTACGTATCCATTAAAATGACAGAGATTTACCCATTCCCTAGACAGTCATTCCAGGCTCCTTTGGTCTTCAAGGCTTCATTTTGCAGCAGAGGTGCCAGGGCAGCACCAGTCTTTGGCCACCAGGCCTAGGAGCCCTGAGAGACTTTTCCTGTGGAGAAAGAACTTTGAGGACTGACCTTTCAACTTTCTTTTTTTAAGCAAAGTAATGCAATCAACTCTCTATTATCCTGCTTGTCCCCAGTTTGGGCAGGTCTCTGCCAGTGGGTGGAGTCATCTTGGAGACCTGCTAGGACCTGGTGTCTCTGTCATAGTAAGCTTTTTTTAATTAAACATTTAAAAAAATTATTTCATGTGTATTTGTGTTTTACCTGTGTGTATGTCTGTGTGGTCATATTCCCTAAAACTAGAGTTATAGGCAGTTATGAGCTGCCATGTCCGTCTGGGAATTGAACCCAGGTCCTCTGGAAGAGCAGCCAGAGCTCTTAACTGTTGAGTCCATCTTTGCAGCCCCTCCTTTAAACATTTTAAATTCCATATTCAGCAGAGCTCAGACAAGTTTGAGGATTGTTATCTATTAGTTATATCTGAACTACAAGTATAACTATAGTTATGACTATAAGTGTAATTGTGAACATATTATAGAATTTGATCATTTATGGGGTGACTGACCATTAACTTGTCTATATTAATTATCTTTAACAGTTTACAATGAGTTAATAGCTTTTGTAACATTAGGATTTGCAGCTTTATCTCTGTTTAAGCCTTAAGAAGTAACAGTTTCATACTTTAACTTATAAATTAAATCTCCATAGGGAGACTGAAAACTTTACTTTCCTGGTCCTTTTATAGTATGCCATTACAAAATATAACAGTTTCTTATACGACTCAGTTTATCAAAAATAGCCAAAGTTTAACAAATTTATCAAAGACAAGAATAGACATACATTCTTGTGCCTGAATAGACCTTAGATAAGGAGAGACATTCTCCTAAACCAGTTATTCTCAACCTTCCTAATTTTGTGACCCTTCAACACAGTTCCCCATATTGTGGTGACCTCTCCACCATGTAATCATTCTTATTCTTTTACAACTGCAATTTTGCCACTGTTACGAATTGCAGTGCAAATATCTAACAAGCAGATGGTTCTAGGCTACCCCTGGGAAAGGGACTTTTAACCCACAAAAGATTTCATGACTTATAGGTTGAGAACCAGTGCTCCAAGCTCATTGCCACATTGCTTAGGTCATTTTCTTGCTGTATCATAACATAGGAATATCAGTTTCTAGTGTTTAGGGCTTGGTGCTCATAGTTGTGGCCCTAACTCTTTAACCATTTACTTATCTATTAACCTATTTATTTATGATCACTATGTTAATAATACATGATGTAAACATAAATTTTAAGAGCCGTTCCTTAAAAATACTCACTTTTTAATTTAAATTTTCTGTAAAACTACAAAATTTTCTCTTAAAGTTTAAAATCTCTCAACTTTGTGCTCCTATAATATCAAAAAATAAAGTACCTTTTTTACTTCAAAAGGGAAGACACAGGGTACAACCACAATTTGCATACGGCAAAATGAAGCTCCAACAGTTGAAACAATTCAATGCTCAATATCTGTGATGCATTCATAATTCTTTGCACTTTCAAAAATCATTAGTGGACTTAAAAAAAAGATGTCATTGTATACAAGAGCTCAAGGCTAGAACATAGCTAAATGACACAGTGCCTCACTTCTGCATTGATGGCCTCTGACAGGGGTGTGGGTGAGGAAGGTCTCCTTTTGTTTAAGGGGCTGGCCACAGGGAGTTTAATTATGCTCCAGTAACTAAATGAGCAACATAAATGGACTTTTTTTGTAAATGGGGAGATCATAAAAGGGGGTATAAAACTGAGAGGACTGATAACTGAGTTCAATGGGGTGCATGATGTAAAATCACCAAATAATAAAAAAATAAAAATAAAAAACCCCAAAATCAAAAAACAAAAAGGCTTGGGTTAGCTTTCTGGCTCTATCCTCAACAGCATACACACTGCCTTCTAGGCCCAGCCTACTCCATTTCACTGGGCTGGTGTTTTCAGTGATTACCACATGAAACTAGCATTTTCAAAACTGCTAGGGTCTTCCATTGCAACTGGTCACTCTAGGAATTCCGGATCTGCCACACTGTAGCAAAACCCTAGCTGTTCTTCATGATCCCTTTCTTTGTATCTTTAAAACCAATACCTTCTGGCTAACTCTTAAGTTACAAAGTTTGGCTGTCAGCACAAGGTATGTTTTTGTATATGAATACATAGAGGTGCAGTTATAATATATTTAAAAAGCACTGTTTTTAGGGCAAGAATTATAGAAAAACCCATCCTAATCCAAAATAACTTAGAGTCCTGTTGTTGCCTTCATAGTAGGGCCAAACCATATGGTCATCTTATGGTATTAAGTCATATGTCATTTAACTTTTCCAACCGTAGTAAAGATGGCTGCCAGTCATGCATCTGCCTAAAGATGGTGGCAAGCTACATGTTGCTTATACCCCCAAATGGTATCATGCCAAATGGTTCCATTAAGATTACCTTTGTGTAGATCCTTATCAACCCTGCTTTACTTTTTTCACAAATTTTTACAAATTCTTAACTAAATAAAATATAAAAAAACTTATAAATCTTTATGTATAGAATGCTGATATAAACCAAGCTTATTTTTTTAGCTGTTCTGCTTTGCTCTCTTGTCTCAGTGTCAGGTGGCACTAGAGGCAGCTTTCCAATAAAGTAGAACAGCATAAAACAACTTTAATGTTATCTATTTCCAAAAGACATCTGAATTCCTGCTAACCTGAATCCAGTGACCAGAGAAATTAGAGATCCTGGGCTCCAGCCATAAAAGCATTTATGGTAACAGTGGTAGCTGGCAGCTGGTAGCAGCAGAGACAGCAGAAATATAACCAGGAAACACCAAACACAGTAAAGTTCGCATACTCCAAGAAGAGCAGTCAGAAACAAACTTTCTGTGGCTACCATACATTCATATACATTCAACTGAGTTTGATCCAATTCTGCCTCAGCTCCATGTTTGCAACAAACCTTAGGTACACACCCGAAAGCACAAGTTCATCCACATACACAAAACAGACAAAACTTTTCAACAAACTAGAACCAGGTAGGTGGGTGACATCTTGCTATTTTCCCTAGACTCCCCACGTCCCAGAACAAGGTCCCAGAAAACAGAACCAGACTGAGTCACTCACTAGTAGGCCTCTGTAGATACTTATTGCTTTTCTCAGCATGGCAGTTCTCCCTGATAGTCTGTGAACCAAAGGCAGTCTTGGAGCCTTGGAATGTCTCAAGGCACATGCCTTCTGAAGCAACACTTCAACTCCAGAGTGAAGTTTCTGTTTTAGAATTTGAATGGATGGTCCGAATCTCTGGGGCCTTCAAGAAGATGTTAAATCCACAGGGTGATAATAAGACCATTACCACAATTTTAAGCCAAATTTGAAGAAACTTCAGTTAAAAACTGGCCATATTAGTGAACTCTGGCCAGGTCCATTATAGGGTTCCTAGAAAATGCTGAGAAGTCACACCTGGCAGAGGCTTAAAAAGGCAATCCCATAAGGCCACTGTATTTCCTATCAGGCCCAATCTGAGGTTAAGTGTACATCTTGCTGTATTTCCTGCCCAAGTACCTCCTACCTACATGTATCAAGCCACATCCATTGTAGTTGGGTCAAATAAACTTGTTTAAGGAAGTAAAAATATGTGGCTTATTATCTCCCATAAATGTTTCAGTTTAGCCTCCATCATTTCAGTATCTGTCCTTGAGCAAGAGACTTATAGGTTAGATGCATTTTTTGTTTCATGAATCTCTTAAGGCATAGTAATCAAAACTTAAAATGTTACTTTGGCTTTCACAGTGTATGGCTACAAAGGTCATCTCTTATGTTGTAGGCTGGCTCTTCACTCCATTGTTCCCTTCTTGTTCAGAAACTTTAAATTCATGCAGTGTTATTTGTCTGCTCTTTCTGTCCCTTTATAAATATCAAGTCTTTGAGAAAGCCCTTGCAGCCACCTATATCCTGAAGTGTTTTTCTTCTTTTTTTCTGAAGCAGTTTCAGAGTGGGTTCTTTGATCATTTTGAGTTGGTTTTTGTGCAGAGTGAAAGATAGGGATCTAGTTTCATTCTTCTATCCACGTCTCTTCTTTCTCACTACCATTTATTAAAGAAAATCTCTTTTCTTCAATGAATGTTTCTAGCACCTTTGTTAAAAATCGTGAGTCTGTAGTTGTATGTGTTTTATTACATTCTACTAATCTGTGTATCTGCTTTTGTAACCAAACTATGCTGTATTTGTTACTCTGTAGTATAATGTGAAATCAGATGTGATACTTGTAGCATTATTATTGAGATTGCTGTGACTATTCCTGGTCTTCATGGGTTTATATTCATTTTAGAATTTTTTCAACTTCTTTGAAGGATGCCTTTGGGATTTTTAGAGGGACTACATCAAATCAGATCTGTAGATTGCTTTCAGAAATATGCCATTTCACATTATTTATGTATATTTAACATCTATGTACTTCTGTGAGTTTTTATGTGGGTAGGTGTATATGTCCCATGACATGTGGAAGTCAGAGGACAAATTGTGGGAATCAGTTCTTTCCTACCATGTGTATCCTGGGCATGAAACTCAAGGCATCAAGCTAAGCCATTTTGTTGGCCCTATTATTTTAATTTTTCACATTTATTTAGTGTGTGCATGTGTGAAAGCCAGAAAACCACTTGTGGGAGTCAATAATCTTCCACTGTGTGGATCATTGGGATGAAACTGAGGTCTGCAGGCTCAGTAGGAAATTCTAGTTCACAAGCGTGGTGGCATGTGCTTTTACCATCTAAGTCATTTTGTAGGTCCACTTTTCACATTCTTGATGCTGTCAATCCATGAGCATGAGTGGTCTTTCCATCTTCTAGTGTCTTCAGTTTCTTCGGCTTTCTAAACCTTTCGTTAAAGAGATTTTTTGCCTCCTTCTTTGGATTTATTTCCAGGTATTTTTAAGGGTTGTTGATAATAAGATTGTTTTTTAGTGTTTTATCTCTAATATTCATCATTAATACACACAAACAGTACTGATTTTTTAAAGATTTACTTATTTATTATGTATATAGTATTCTGCCTGCATGTATGCTTGCAGGCCAGAAGAGGACACCAGATCTCATCATAAATGGTTGTGAGCCACCATGTGGTTGCTGGGATCTGAACTCAGGACCTTTGGAAGACTAGCCAGTGCTCTTAACCTCTGAGCCATCTTTCCAGCCCCCAACAGTACTGATTCTTGTATTATAATTTTTGTATCTTTATAATTTGATGAAAATGTTTATTAAATCTAAGAGTTTTGTGGTAGTCTCTTTGATGTCTTCAGATAGGGGTAATTTGACTTCTTCCTTCCTTTCTTTTTTTTTTTTCAGATGTGGTGATAGTGTATTTCATACTACAATCAGAACATGAGGGTTTGTGATGTTTTCAGCACATAGTAAACTTGGTTTGTGACATGACATACACCATTGAATGGACTGGATTGGTCCAGAGACCCACTGAGAGGCGGGGGGTCTCAGACAGAGCTGGGCAATTGCTAGTTGGGGTGAGGTCCAAAGAACAAGGCCGGCCGGGGTCTTGTCACCTGCAGAGTCTGCCCGTGTGGCTCGGGTTAGACTTCTCATGTGACTCCAATGTGCTTCACTGCTCTACAGTATCATGCAGGGAAGTAAACAGACCACAAGGAGGGAGTTTATTTATCTCTCAACACTCAGCCCCTCTCTCTAAAAGGGGAGCCCAGGTGCCCCCAGGGGTCCAAGGCCAGTACGGACGGGCAGGAGCACACCAGTCAGAAGTCAAGGTTCATGTAGTCTCAGATCTCTCTCCCAGGCTCTGTCCTTCTCCTCTCTTGTTCTCTTCTCCCTCTGACTCAGTGTGGCAATTTGAGGAACTCTCTCTCCCAGACACAGCCCGGGTGTCCCGAGCTGGAAAATGGGTGACTCGTGCCTGGGGTGCAGGTCTATAGCCCAGCCCTTCTTGGTCCCGCTTGAGGACAGTTGGAATAGGGTTGGCACGGCCTTCACCCCGGGGTCCTAGCCCCATTCCTGGTTCCCAGCCACCCCTCAGCAGCAGTCTGAAGCCAGGACTGGAGCTGGGAACCCCAAGGGGAAGGTTGGAGGGCTGAGGACCCCTAGACAGCGACAGCAGGTGAGCAGTAGATGTACGGTGGTTGGAGTCTTCAAAGTGGGCACCACAGTCCTCGCAGAACTGGGACAAGGAGGGGGGAGACCGGTTCTGGTTCTCAGGGTTCCTTGTCTCTCCGTGACTCTCTCTGACCATGCGGGCAATCTCAGGGAAGCCTGCTTCTTCAGCCATCTGAGCAGCATCTCTGCCTCCCAGCTCACAGACTCCTACCCAGGCAGCCCCTCGGTCCAGGAGATAGTGCACAGCAGGCCCCTGGTGTGCCCTGGCAGCGCACATCAAGGGAGTCCACCAGGAGGCATCGCGGGCATTGATGTTCCCTCCAGCGCCCTGCCTCTCGGGGTTCTAGCAGTCTTCGGAGTTCTGTCACATCCCCGTTCTGGGCTGCCAGCAGCATCCACCGACTCATCTGGTCTTCATCTTCAGGTGCTTGTCCTTGCCCCAAGGCTCCTGCTGCTGGCACCCCTGCAGCCACCCTAGGCTCCTGCTGCTGGCACCTCTTCAGCCTCCCAAGGCTCCTGCTGCAGGCACCCCTGCAGTCTCCCTCACTCTTCTCTTCCTCCTCTTTCTGGCCCTGATCGGGCCAGCTCCCTGGGTCTTAGCGGAACTACTCTCATCCGCAATTAGAGCTTCGTAGAAAGCCCGGACTGTGGCCCCATCCAGGACAGGCTCTGGCTTCTCCAGCTGAGATTGCTGCTGCCCATCCTTCCAGAGGTCGCCAGAGTCAGTGGCTGGAGTAAATGTGATGAGGGAAGGCCTAGACATAGCTTTAGGAAATATCAGCTCGATCTTTTAAGTTTTGCTCGATCTTATTTGGGGGTCTCCTTTTCCCAAATAAAAAATGGAGTAACATTATTCCGGAAGGTTTCGGAGGAAGGTTTTGCACTGTCGCTTCCATACCGGAAAATGGCGCTCTTTAACGCATGCCCGATCCCGAGCGAACTCTGTCGCGGGCCTGCCAGGAGAGCCAGGTTCCAGTGGGTTGGCCTGGGCCGGTGTCAGTCCCATGGGCGGCAGGAGACTTCTTCCTTTCTTATTTGCATACATTTTCTTTTGCCTTATTGTTGTGACTAAGACTTCAAATATTTTGGATAAGAGTAGAGATAGTGGAGACACTCTTGTCTAGTTACTGATCTTAAAAGGAATACTTTAAAGTTTTCTCCATTTGGAATAATGTTAGTATAGATTTTTGTATGTAGTTTTCCGTTTGTTCCTGCTTTCTTCAGATTGTTTTAAAAAATATTTTTTTTTTTTTATTTTATGTGAATTGGTGTTTTGCCTGCATGTATAACTGGGTAAGGGTGCCAGATCTTGGAATTACAGACAATTGTTAGCTGCCATGTGGGTGCTGGGAATTGAACTCAGGTCCTCCAGAAGAACAGTCAGTGCTCTTAACTGCTGAGCCATCTCTCTAGCCCCCAGGTTTTCTTTTTAATATGAAAGGATATTGAACTTTGTCAAAGGCCTTTTCTGCATCTTTGCAATGACTGTGTGATGCAATGATTGTGACTTCTGTCCTTTAATTTGTTTATGTGCTGTATTATATTTATTGATCTGTATATGTTGAACCATTCTTGCATCTCTGGAATAAAATCAAGTTGACAGTGATCTTTTTTGGTAGGGGATAGGAGCAGGTGAAGACAGGGTCTTACTATGTAGTTCTGGCTCTTCTGAAACTCAATATGTAGACTGACCTCAAATTCACAGTAATCCACTTTCCTCTTCCTTTGGAGTGCTGAGGTCAAAGGTGTGCACCACTATGCCCAGCTTATAGTGACTAGTATCTTTTTAATGTGTTCTTGAATTCAGATTGCAAGTATTTTGTTGAAAAATTTTGCATCTGTACTCATGATGGACATGGGTCTTTCTTTTTTGTTGTGTCCTTATATGGTTTTGGCATCAGGAATACTGCCTTCATAGAATGTATTTCTTACTGGTTATTTTTTTCTATTTTAATTTGGAGGCCTTTGATGTTAATTCTTCCTTCAAAACCTGACAGAATTGGTCTGTAAATCTGTCCAGTCTTGGTGATTTAGGATAGGAAACTCTAACTGCTTCAGTTTTGTTGCTTGTTATAGATCTGTTAAGGCTAGTTATGTCCTCTCCATTTAATTTAATTTTGGTATGTCATACATATGACTTAGAAATTTATTTATTTCTTCTGGGTTTTCCATGTTTTTTTATTTAGATTCTTTTATTCTTAATATACATACATTTATGTATTTGTTTTTATTGAGTGTGTGTGTGTGTGTGTGTGTGTGTGTGTGTGTGTGTGTGTTGGCACACTCACTATGGTCTGCATGTAGAGGTCTGAGACCTGACATGTCATGCTGTTGGTATGTTGTCAAGGTTAAATTTAATTTGCATTTGATTCTAGGTTTTTCAAAAAGTTTTCCATGATGATTTCTTCCCATGATCCAGTTATCAACTGAAAGTGTATTGTTAAGCCAGGTATTAAATGGCTGTAATTGAGAGACTGGGCTTAGATGGTTACCTTGAAGTCAGTCTGGCTATATAGCAGATGCCAGGATAGCCAGTTCTATATAACAAGACTCTGAAAACACAAATTAAAAAAATGTATTGTTCAGTCTCTATGTGTTCGTATAATTTCCATAGTTTTTTTGTTTTTTTTTTTTTGCTTTCAGTTTCTAGTTTTATTCTACTATGATCTGATAAGATACAACAGATTATTTTGATGTTTTTGTACTTTGTTAAAGACTTGCTTTATGATCTAAAATACATTATATTTTAGAGAAAACTCCATGGGCTATTGAAAAGAATGCATATTTCACAGTTATTGGATACAATATTCTGTAGATATGTTAAATATACTTGACCTGTGGTTCAGTGTATCTCTGAAGGTTTTTCATTGACTCTTTTTGTCTGGTTTCTCTAGTAATGAGGGTGGGATATTTAAGGTATTCACTATTATTACGTCTGTATTTATTTATTCCTTCATTATTTTTCTATATCGTATTGATTATTCTCCAGTACACTAAAACATGACCTACTCTTGCAGAGATTTACAGCAGCGAGGTGTTGATTTTCTGCGCATGATTAAAATCTCAATACGGGGAGTACCACACTAGAGTATGGAAGCAGGGATGTGGGAGAAGCGGAAGAGAAAGAGAAAGAATCTCGTGGGCCCATGTTTGCATAGCCACTCCCAGGGGCGTGGCAGCAGCTCTACTCCCTCCCAGGTGAATGCTGGCCTTTGGGAAAGGGGGGGGAGGTATTGTATATGCCTGTCAAATTCACTTTCTTTGCAGTATAACTCAGTGTACCTTCTGGAGAAAAATGTCAGGATGTTGAATTGCTAGTGAAATTAAGAAATATATATATATATAAATGTATTTTAATCAAACCCACCTCTTCTCATTCTCTTCCCTCCAAATTCTCCCTACCACTTTTCCTTTCCATCTTCATGTTTTTTCTCTTTCTTTCCTTTTTTTCTTTCTTTATTTATTTGCCTTGGTGTTTGCCTGGAACTGGAACTACAGACAGTTGTTAGCTGCCATGTGGGTGCTGGGAATCGAACCCGGGTCCTCTGGAAGAGCAGAGGGTGCTCTTAACCGCTGAGCCATCTCTCCAGCCCCCTCTTCCTTTCCTTTTAAACTCACTGAATTTACTTAGTGCTGCCAATATGTGCATGATATTGGGCCATCTCTTGGAGCATGGGTAGCCTCTGTTGGGCCACATCCCTGAAGAAAACTGACTCCTCCAGTTTTAATTATTCTGTTTTTTTTTTAATGTTTTCACAATTAGACTTTCAAATACATTATTCAACATTTCCACTATTTAGTATCTTCAGATTTGGTAATTGGGGAGTTAGGATCTTTTTAAGGAATCTTCTTGTTATTTCCCACTGAGTGTATTTCTATGCTGTACTTAATTCACTTGGAGGATGATATTGCTTATAGTTTTATTTGGGTATCTTTTTAAACAGCAGTGTAGGATCTATCTTCAGTACCACTCAGAAAAGAGAAAAACTGCAGTATCAGATTTAAAAATACACTTCCAAGCTGATAAGCCTTACAACCTGAGCTCAATCCCAGGAAGGAGAGAACTGACTCTGGTACTCCCAACAGGTTTTCCTGTTACCTCCATACACATCATAGAAAGTATGTATATGTATGCATGTACACACACGTGCATACATGCATGCACACTGATAATAAAAATAAATAAATGTAAAAAAATTAAAATACACTTAAGGTCGAACACAGTCATCAATGACCATAAAACAAAAGTACAAAAGTGATAAAATAATGTACAAAGATAATGTAGAGTTTGATGTGAAGTTAAAAATTATTGAGTCAAAGTAAAAAACAGTAATAGAAGGGCAAGAAATATGGAACTGGAGAAACAAAGCAAGATTAAACAAAATAAAGGAAAAACTGAGACAAATAGGAAGAAGATGGAAAAAAGCAAGCAATTAAAATAATCTGATTACATAAAGACAAATTGTTAATAGAAATAAAAACATTTTTAAATAAATAAGGTAATAATAGTATGTAAAAAGAGAAAGGGAGAAAATAAGGCAAAAATGAAAATTCTCTTTTAATGATGAAAATGTGCGGGAGCGATGTGTTTCTGGGTACAGGTACATTAAGTAATTTTAGAATCTGCTTGTTGGAGGACATGGTCAGTTTAAGCTCGAATCTCTATGTTTCTTACCTTCAGACTGATAGGGATTGCAGACACATCAAGGTTTTGATGTTCACCAGAGCCTTTCTTCTGGAACCTCTGGTGGCTGCACTCAGCTTTACAGCCAGTTCTCACTTGCTCCAGAGACTCCCCCATTTCTGTACTTTCTGCTAGCTTTCTCCAAGCCAAGAGTTGTCTTCTGAGTATGTTGAAGAGCTGGGGAAGCTACCTAGGGTACTGACATCTATAGTGGAGCTGGACCTGAGCTTCAGAGTCCTAACAAACCAGGAAATAGTTCCCAGAAGCTCAACAACCTAATGGGGCGTGCTCTCTGCAGTTTTTCTCAGTTGATTGGGTCTGTGTCTTTCCACAGAGGGCAGGCCAATATGCAGTGTGCCTTTGACAAGCCTAAGCCTCCAGCCAACTAAACAATCTAGCTTGCTCACCTCAGTCTCTCTTCTTCTCCTGTATTGTCGTCTCACATGGCGATAGCCCACTTGGGCTTTGCTAAAGTATTCCCCTGGCTCCCTGACTTGGAATTATTCTTTGTGTTCAGGTTTCTAGAGTAGCCTTAAACAAGAGGTTCTTTTTCAAAATAGCACCAGCTCTGGCCTTTGTGCAGTTAGTGAAAAAATGATTTTTTTCCTTCCATATTGATTGTTACACAGGAGATGTCACAGCGATACCAAACTCTCCAGCTGGACTTGAGGATTATAATGTGGGCCTGTCCTATGGTTTGGTTGCCATTCTTTTTCTTCTGGGCCATCTGGCTCACCTTTGGGTGACACTTCTGGTTCTTCTCCCCGGTTTTGGACCTAGAGCTGGAGCCATGTACTGCGGACTATTTATCATTTCATAGCCTTTCTACTGTTCTGTTTTCAGCTCTTCTTATCTCTATGTGATTTATGATGGCCTTCCAGTCTGTCTGTCTTGGAATATTCTATCCTTTATTACCCTAGTTCTCATTTAGAGTATCAGATGGAAGTAGTTTCTAAGAATTTCTTTAGAGAAAGAAATACAGTGAATTATTGTATAACCAGGCTGATATCAAAGTGTGATTCTCTTGCCTCAACATCCTGATTACTAGGATTATAGGCATATCCCAGCATGCCTAGCCACAGCTCAGTACATTTCTTCTTAGTTCCATTAACTATAGCATAGAATATTCTTAAAAAGTTGTCAATATTGAGTGCTAGAGAGATGGCTCAGCAGTTTAAAACACTGGTTGCTCCTTCAGAGGATGCAGGCTACCAGCACCCACATGGCAGCTCACAAGTACCTGTAACTCCAATTTCAGGGGACCTGATGCCTTCTTTTGGCCTTCGAGAGCACCAGGCATGAACCTGGTACACACACATGTATGTAGCCCAAACACTCATATGCATAAATATTATCTTTAAAAGTCAGTATGAAATCTCTCATCCATTGGTGACACCTTCCCATATGCTACCAGAGTGTTATCTCTTGTAATTTTTCTTTTTTTCATAGTATTTACATATTAAATTAGAATTCTTTCCTTTTTTGAGACAAATTTTTTCTATGTAGCTAGCCCTGGCTGTTCTGGAACTCACTATGTAGGCCAGACTGGCCTTGAACTCACAGAGATCTGCTTGCCTTTGCCTCCTGAGTTCTGAATTCTCTTTTAAATGAATTTCAAGAGAGTAAGAACTTATATTTTAAAATTAAACATACTATGTACAAGAATTTAGAACCAGTATTATGTATTTTAGGTAATTTCTAGTAAATAAAATCAAATTACAAATTGTTTTACCAAACTCTTGTTTGTGAAAATGATCTTTTGTTAGCTATTTACAGCAAAGTATTTACAATATAGAATCCCATTTGTTAAAAACAGTAATAGCTATTACATGGGCTGCTGGGTGCCATATATATAGATCATTTAGTCTTCAGAATCTCTCTGTGTATAACTAAGGTAAAAATAGTCTTAGTCCAGTGATTGGCCTCATTGTACTGTTAGAACATGAATGAGCTAAAACATGAGCCTTCTACTGGACATCAAAATTTTGGTTTCAACAGAGTATGATTCCATTTGACTTTCTTTAAGAATATCTTTTCCTATATTCAGATAATGTAAACTAATCTAGCAGCATTAATTTTGAATCAGCCATCCTGGGTTTAGATCTCTGTTCTTTTTTTCTACTAGCTGTCCCTGGAAGATGATAGCAATACAACTATACAACAGATTCTGAGTGTTCCACTATTTAATAAAGTACTAGAACATTAGAAGGTACATGTAAACACCATCAATACTTTAGCCAAAATAATGTGTGCCAAGTTGATTGGACATAAATCACCTCACTCTTATATTTTATTATGAGTATAATTTTGTCTCCCCCCCCCCCAAGACTCCTTATGTAGCCCTGCCTGTCCTGAAACTTGCTCTGTAGACCAGGCTAGCCTCCCACTCAGAGATCTGCCTGCATCTACCTACTGAATCCTATGGAATGCTGGGATTAAAGGTGTGTGTCCGGGGCTGGTGAGATGGCTCAGCGGTTAAGAGCACTGACTTTTCTTCCAGAGAGGATCTGAGTTCAATTCCCAGCATCCACATGGCAGCTCACAACTGTCTGTAATTCCCTATCTGACACCCTCACACAGTTATACATGCAGGCAGGACACCAATTCACATAAAATAGAAATAAATTAAAAAAAGTGTGTGTCACCACCATCCAGCTAATTATGATTAGAGTTTGTAATTGTCTATGTATGGGTGACACATATTCCACAGCCTATGTATAGAGGTCAGAGGACAATTTTGGGAATTGGTTTTGTCTTTCCACCATGGGATCCAGGAATCAAACTCAGGTCACATAGGCTTGTGCGTCAAGTAGTTTTACCTGCTGAGCCATCTCACCAGCACAGTCATCTCTTATGCTTTAAATTTAGTAGGGCTTGATGTACAGGATTTGGCTTGATGTACAGGGTTTTCATGATATGCCTGCTATTCACTCTCTAGCATCATCATATCATCCTATTTTTCTTACTAAGATTCTAATTTGTTTTCAGTTCAATTAACATTTTTAAACACTTACTACAAGTGTTCCTAGCAGCATGGTGCTGGGTGAAATAAAAATTCCTGGCATATAATGGCCATGTGATAAAGCCGATATTGCGACATCCCTAGGCGTGGCTATGTAGATTTGAGCCCACCACTTCTCTTAAAAAGAAAGGCCACGTGGCAGCCCACTCTCCCCCTTCCTCTCCTCTATCCTGCCCTTCTCTGGGTACCCGCCTCTTGGTAACTCTCTAAAATAAATTCTCACAGTGAATGTGTGTGTCTCTCCCCACATGCAAAAAGACTAACATTTTGTGCCAGACAACTTGTGCTAAATTATGTATTATGGAATTTATTAATTCAACCACTATTCATTGAATTCTTAGTCTAGTTGATAATACAAAAAAATGCAAAATGATCCCTTAGGGACATTTTTTTTTTGGCCCTTATCATAAGCCCAAGATCATGGCCAGCAGAAGTGACAGAACCAAGATGTGAATACCAGACACCTAAAACCTTTAGGCCTAAGGTTAAGGCAGAGCTTACTAACTGGTGGCTCATGAGTTATATATGACCTGTGCACATAGTTTCATATTGTCCATACCTTTGTTTGACCTACACTTTTGTGAATGAACATTGTTTTGTTTTTGTTTTTGTTTTTGTTTTTTGATCACGTGTTCCCTAGGATTTGAAGTAATGTGTTTGGACTAAATAGTAAGGAATCAACTTAAATGATTCTCATTTCATACTGCCATTTATATGAACACATTAGTTTTTCAGGAAATTAATATTAGTTGTCATCTTCTAATATTGTGAAATGTTGCCCTAAAAAAGTCAGCTATTCCATCTATTCTCAACAAATCAGATCCTCTAGCAATGTCCTTATGGTCAACTACAAGGCATTCATTTATTGTATGTCTTTTAGTTGTGCGGTCGATGGTGTCTTCTTGATACAAAGATACAAAGGAATCTTTGTAATGACTCAGTAATCAACCACCTTCTTATATTCATAATTTTATATAATCTCTTTCCACGTCTTATGCTGGCTGGACCTAGTTACTTGTTTCTAATGAGCAGACTACAACAAAGCAATGGAATATTTCCAAGTCATAATAAGATTTGATTATAAAATGGGATAACTCCCAACTTCTCCCTCCCCTACTTCCCTGCCTCCCCCTCATTGTTTAATTACACTGATGAAGCTGGCTGCCATGATAACTACCCTGTGGTGAGGTACATGTGGTAAGAAGTGTAAGGCAGCTTCCAACCAACACCAAGTAAGGAACAGCAGCCTTCAGTCCAACAGTCTTCGAGAAAGTGGATCCTGCCAACACCATGGGTGTGGTCTTAGAAGTGGATACTTGATACATTAAGTATGATCTGATGGTGCCGATAGTATTGAAATAATAAATGTTGTTTTAAGCCACTGAGTTTTTGGGTTAATCTGTCACATGGAAATGGATAATTTCATTATTAGTAGTTGCGTTTATATTTTTAACGTAATAGTTTTAATGACTGGATACTCACTATATACATTATCTATACAAAGTAAAAAAGATTATCCAAGAAAAGTCACATTTATGATATGTTGATGAATATAGTATATTATTTGTTAGCTTATGCAAAGTCCTTGGTTTTATCTTTAAAACCACAAAATTAAATAGGTAGAACTGGGCATGATGGCTCACATCTGTGATCTCACCAATTGGGAGAGTGAAGTTACACGTACAAAAAGAAGACCATATACTTAAAGCAAAATAAGACAACTGAATTTTTGTGAAACTGATTAATCTACCAGTGCATCTAAATAAAATGTGGCTTCTGAAAGACTACCATTTAAGAAACCATTTAAAAATAAACTATTGCAAGAGGTACAACCAGAAGACAAAAATGGTAAGTGCTGAAAAGTATTTTGAAACTGATTTGGAATTCAATTGTATGTATTTTCTTGTCTTTTCATTTTTCAAGACAGGGTTCCTCAGGGTAACAGCCCTGGCTGCCCTGGAACTGACTCAATAGACCAGGCTAGCCTCAAACTCACAGAGATCTACCTGCCTCTGCCTTCTAAGTGCTGGGATTAAAGGCATGTGCCACCGCTGCACCAATTGTCTATATTTTAATACAGGCAGAATTAAGTGATGCTTCCTTGAAATGCAGTGGTTTATGAAGTGAAAATACCAAGAAGCCTCTCCTGTAGGCAGAGGTTTTATTAAAGAATTTCTGTTGAATGTAGTAGAAATTACACCACAAATAAGCATTTGTGAAGATTGAAAAATACTGTTGCTTGTTAAAGATGAGGATTGAACATTTATGAGACAAGTAGTGCCGGATGTTCAGTTATTTGTGAAATAATAAACATTACTCATGTAGGTATACACTTAGCTTCATCTTAGCTAGTGAATGGTAAAGTGTGGTCCTGACCTACAGGAGTGCACCATCTGGAATAATTTGTTAGAAAGGTAAATTGTCAGCCTCTGAGACTGAGGACAGCTTCTGACCCAATGGCCAGTGAAGAATTGAGATCCTGTGCCCAACAGCTTGTGAGGGACTGCTACCAGCAACTTCAAGAGTGAGCTTAGAAGTGGCTTGTGGAGGTGATTGCAGCCCTCACAATTAGATTGTAGTCTTTGAAACTGCCTGAGCCAGACCTACAGAGCCAAAAAAGAACGGAGAGGCCTCATCATTCTGTTTTAGCAAGGCATCCAGCTGATGAAGATTCTTGCTGCATTGAACTTGTATTTGGGTACAACCAATGTCTTATAAATTTTGAAGTAAAATCAGCTTATAAATTTTGAAGTAAAATGTGCTTATAATCTCATCATTGATGGACTGAGGCAGCAAGATTGTTGGTAGTTTTATGCTAGCCTGGGCTAAAAAGCAAAGACTAGGCTATTCAGGGCTACATGGCAAAAACCTGTGTCAGAAAATCAAAAACAAAGAACTACAACCTTAACTTTGTGTGTTGAGGAAACAGTAAGAACAACGAAACCTGCTAAGTGTGGTGGCTCACACCTTGAATCATGGCACTAAGGAGGAAGGGGCAGGTGGATCTCTGAAGTCAAGTACTATCACTGTAGGAAACTCCTTTTGGGTCTTTAAGCAAATCCTACCAGTGAAACTCCTTTTGGAAACAGAAACACCTGATCTCCTGGGACTGAAGTTAACAGATGGCTGTGAGCTGCTATGAGAAGGCTGAGCATCGAACCTAGGTCCTCTAGAGGAGCAGCCAATGATCTTAACTGTTGAGTGATTTCTCCAGCCCTTGTGTCTCATATTGTAAAAGCATTAAGACCTGAAGACCTCTTGGCAGTTAGGGGCATTGGGCTTCTTGTTCTAAGGAGAGTTTTTTATATTTTTTTAAATGTAATGATTGAAATTGAGTTTTTTTGTGATTCTGTTTTGTTTTGACAGGGTTTCTCCGTATAACAGCTCTAGCTGTTCTGGAATTCTGTAGATCAGGCTGGCCTCAAACTCATAGAGATCTACATGCCTCTGCCTCCCAAGGGCTGGGATTAAAGGCATGAGCCACTGCTTTGACTTTTCTGGGTTTTTCTTTCTTTTTCTTTCTGAGACATATTGTCACTGTCTCAGATTAGGCTGGCCTTGAATTTACAGAAATATACTTTCCTTCCTGTTTCCTGAGTGCTCAGATTAAATAAATACATGCACCACCAAGCCTGGCAATTGTCTGGTTTTTCTTTTAAAAACAGTTATTGTTGGGCTGGAGAGATGGCTCAGTGGTTAAGAGCACTGACTGTTCTTCCAGACGTCCTAGGTTCAATTCCCAGCAACCACATGGTGACTCACAACCATCTATGATGACATCTGGTGCCCTCTTCTGTAAAACTGTATACATAATAAATAAATATTTTTAAAAAACAACAAAAACCCCCAAGGTTTTAAAAAAATATTGTCTTATCCTCTCTCTCTCTCTCTCTCTCTCTCTCTCTCTCTCTCTCACACACACACACACACACACACACACACACACACACACACATTGTGTGTGTGTGACATATAAACACGTGTGAGGAAATAGTAACAACAAAACCTATGTGTGTTGACATATAAACACGTGTGTTTATATGAGTGTATATGTACATGTTGTGCAGGTACCTATGGAGGGGAAAAGAAGACATAGATCTTTTGGAGCTGGAGTTACAGGCTGTTGTGAGCTACCTGAGTGCTGGAAGTTGAATTCTGGTCCTCAAGATTGATCTTCAAGCACTCTTGAGTCATCTCTGCAGCCCCAGTTGTCTTTAAAAAAATATTTTCTTACTTTTAATTTATACATTTGAATGATTTGCCTACATGTATGTATGTACACTACATATATGCCTTCTGCCTATGTAGGCCAGAATAGGTCATTGGACACCCTGCAGCTGGAGTTATGAATGGTTGTAAACTACGATATTGGTACTGGGAATCACAGCAGGTCTTCTGCAAGAGCTGCAAGTGCCCTAAACCACTGAGCCATCTTTCCAGTCCTCACTTGTTTGTTTTTTTAACCTGTAAACCCCAGTATTCTGCTCTATGTATTGTTAACATCTAGAGAACAATTTAGTTTAAAATTTACATTTCTGAACATTGATTTTTCTGGACTCAACTTCATTCATGTTAGCTGCCTTTGCAGCTGCATTTGCAGCCCCTGGTTCAAGAACCCTTAGGCCAGTGGTTTTCAACCTTCCTAAGACTGAGACCCTTTATTGCAGTTTGTTATGTTATGGTGACCTCCCTCAACCACAAATTTTTTTTTGCTATTTTATAACTGCAACTTTGCTACTGTCAGGAATCATAATGTACATATCTGATATGTAGGATATCTGCGAAAGGGTCATTCTTGACCTACAGGTTGAGAACGACTGCCTTAGAATGTCTTGTTTCAACTCCCCTTTCCCATCATGTGTCAGTCTTTCCTTTCCTTCAAGATGGAAGGTTTTAATCTTGAGAGAAAGTGCTGCACAGCAAGGTCAGAAAATAGGATTATGTTGGGCATGAAGTTATTTTAAATATTTTTCTGTTTTCCATAGTCCTTTCTGAAGATATAAATGGCTGTAATAATTATGCCACTGACAGGCTCACAGCCTGTTTATACTTTATGGCCTGGTGTTTATTATATTGATGAGAAAAATGGATGTTTCCCAGTTGCTGGTATTAGATAACATACTTGGTTGCAAAGAAAATTTTAAAGAATTCTTGTCCTGCCATATAGCTAACTGTGTTTAAGGCCAAGTTAATAATAATTTAAAAAAGTTTGATGCTTCAGTTGTCTCCATTTAAGGGAAAGAAGGAGGATTAATGCTGTAACATTCATTTCAACAGGATCAGAAGGATAAAGAAGATGACTCTTCCTCTGTGTAACCCAGGCTGGCTTTGAGCTTACTATGTATCTGAGGCCCAGGCTGGCTTTAAGAGGCATTGCTCCAGCTTCAGCCTCCTGAGTGTTAGACTTACAAGCAGGTGCAACTATGCCCAGCTAAGCTATGCCTTAAATTATGTAGTCTAGAGTCTGTCTTGAATATCAGTCTCTATAACATCAGCTTCATGCAAGCAGGGCTTTCCTCTTGGTTCAATGCTAAATCCACATATAGGTCCATGCGAGATGTAGTAAATACTGGTTGTTGATTCAGCTCTTGAAGCTTAAGTACAATAAGAGAATATATGTATCACTATCATATGTTCAACAAAATATCAGCATGTGGAATAAGTAGGAACTTGAGAAAGTCTTCAGTGAAATCAAGGACAGCAGCATCTGCATGGGCGTGTATTAGTTGGTTTCTCTGCTTTCCCATAGGCTAGAGAAGAGATGCATTAGCCATCTGTCCCACAGAATTGCACACTATCTATCTTCTGGATGGGGAAGGATCTGGAAGGAAGGCAAAACAAAAACATATTTTGAGGCAAGATGTCACTGTGTAGCCCTGGCTGGTTTGAGATTTACTGTGTAGATCAGGCAGGCTTCAAACTCATAGAACCCTGCCTATGCTGAAATTAAAAGCAAATGCCTTCATACCCAGCACAAAACAGAAGCTACTATCTTACTTAAAGTTCCTTCTGATTGATGGTGAAGCCCTTTCTAATGGCAAATATGGCTATTAATCCTGCATGCTAGTAGTTTGTCACTATTCTCAAGCATTTTCACAATGTGTTCCTTGGTTATTGGCAGAAAGACTTCTACGAAGTCCACAAATTATCCATCCAGTCTGAAGCAGTCTCACTAACTACTGATGTCACAATTTGCCTAGTCCTTACCTTCCAGATCAACCACCATTGCTAACTTCTGAGGAATTGTATGTACAACCTAAGTGTACATTCTTTTCTCCCCTCCCCCCTCCCCTCCTCGCTCTCCCTTCTCTCTTGTTCATTTGTTCACAGAATCTTTCTGTGTAGCCCTGGAACTCACTGTATAGATAAGTCTGGCCTTGAACTCACAGAGACTCCAGAGACTCTCCTGTCTAAAGTTTTTGAGTGCTGGGAGTAGACAGGCACCACCATGCTGGGCCTTACCTCCTTAACATAGCAGCTGAAGTTTCAGAGAGGGTTTTAAACACTTCAAGGGTGGGTTAGTACTGCCTAGTTTCTTCATGTTAGATTTAGTTGTATAATTTCTTCCAAGTGAGGAAGCAAATATCTTGAAACAGCATCTCCAGTGTCAGTGAGGGATTTTAGGACCAGATCATCATTCTGGTAGCATGGGTCATTAAGCCTGCAAAAATTTTGACCATATGATCATTTTCAAGTATAAATGCACATGTAGCTCTGCTGAGAGGTAACTTATACAGTGTGCACATGCACCCTTAAAGCCTAATAAAGCTTTACTGGCCAGTGGCTGCCTGGGGAACTTGCCCAAATCATGCAGCTCCAAGTTTCACTGTTCTTTGACTTTTATTCACAAAAACCACAACTTGGTTGACACATGGCTATTAGGAAGAACAGTTAGTGAGAAGCAAAACTACAGAAGCTATAAAGCAATGTAAAGTTATTACATTTAGGAACTTTCCTGGATTCTGGAACTATGGATTACGTATTTGATAGATTAGATCTTTGCTCTTGGTGCAGTTGCCGTTGGGGATTCTAAGATTAAATGTTGCCTCTAACATGGCATCAGTCAAGCTAAGGTATCAGGCCTGTTACAGCTCTAGCAGATAATAGTCTAGTTTTTTATATAGTAAACTAATATTCATTTGATGATGACTGAATGATGCTGTTGACAACTTCTAAAAATTCCAAAATATAAAGCACACTCCTCCCAGGCATGTGTTTTAAGAACTATCTGAATAAATGATAGAAAAGGAACTTCTAATCTTTAGGCCCTGATTTGTTGCCAACCTCATCTGTGAAATTCATGGTCAACTCAACAGCAGGGTTTTTTCACCTCATGCTAGATTTTTTCCATCTGTTTATCTGAATATCTGACAGAAGAGTTGGATAAGGTTCAGCAAATTTAGCTAGCAGAAGATTTCTTAGGAAAACCCCAGCCAGCCATTTGTCTAGCATTTTTAGCAGCTGGTGTATTTCTGATGGCTGGTAAGAGGGATAAAATCTTTACTTGGAGTGGAAATTTTCATAGGCTTTCTCCATCCATTTCTAAGCCTGAGCAGGCCTTTCAGGTAGCATTGTTGCTGCTATGCCTCCATTGTGCTAGGCCTGAGAGAGAGAAGAAGGAAATGGAGGCAAGAGCATGGGTTGCACACACACAGGCTGAGGTGACAGGGCGATTCCTTGTCTCTTGTTATTTCTAGTGTATATTATTATTATTTGTGTGTGTGCAAATGTGTGCAATGGAACAAATGTGGAAGTGTGAGGGCAGCTTTGTGGAGATGGTTTTCTCCTTGGGCTTCTTGGTGGGTTCTAGAGATATACCTAAGATTGCCAGGCTTGCATAGCAAAGTGCTTTTGCCTTCAGAGTTATGTTACTAAGCCTCATTTCTTGTTTTTTTTTGTTTGTTGTTGATTAGGGTTTTTTATTTGTTTGCCACATTGTTAATATCACCTGGGATTCTTGTTTGAAACAGATTCCTGGCTCTACTCTAGCCTTCTGAATTGGCCTCTTAAGGGATAGGCCCAGGGAATTAGGGGAAAAGTTACTTTTCATTGTACTCCTTCCTATGTTGTTTGGGTTTCTCCCGTGTTCTTTATTTGGCCTTAAATTTTATTCATACATTTATTTTTGTCATACTGGGGGGTTGAGCCTAGGGTCTTGCACACAACAGACAAATGACGTACCACAAAGCTGGACTCCCAGCCTTTTCCTTTATGTTCTTTTCCTTCCCTTTTCCTCCTCCTCCTCCTCTATGTTCCCACTTCCCTTTTTTTCTTATTCTTTATCTCTTTGATATAGCATCTCACTCTGTACCCCAGGCTGGTTGGAGAATTTACTATGGAGCCCAGTGAATCATAGAAATACCCCTTTCTCAGCCTCCCAAGTGCTAGAATTACAGCAATTAGTCACCATTCCTGGTCTCCCAGCCAACTTTTTTCTTTTTGTTTTCTTTGTTTTTATTGAGACATGGTTTCACTGTGTATCGCTGGCTAGCTTAGAACTCACTTTACAGATACTTACCTGTCTCTGCCTGCCTGCTAAGTGCTGGGATTAAAGACCATGCTCAGCTCTATTGTTATTCTTACTTTATTTTATTTTGAGAGTTCTTGCAAAGTTGTCCAGGCTGGCTTTGAACTTAGACTGTAGCGCATGGAGGACTTAACAGCCTCAGGCTTCAGACTCCACAGTAGCTGGGACTATAGGCCCACACTACCAAGCACAGCAATGTGGGTTGTTTAAATTTTATTATGACATTTCTATACATACACACATATATATAACATACTTTCATTATTTTCACTTCCCCTCTGTTGTCTCTGTCCCCCTCCTTCCTGCCAAAATCCCCTTTTTCCCTAATAATCCCTCCTCTATTTCCATGACTTTTTGTTTATCCTATATTATATATGAGAGGAAAATTATATTTGTCTTTCTTAGTATGACTTATTTCATTTGATATTGTTCTCTCTATTTCCACCCATTTTCCTGCAAATGACATGATTTTGTCCTTTATGGCTGAATACTCCTGTGTGTGTGTGTGTGTGTATAAGTGTGTGTGTGATTTTCTTTATCTGTCCATCCAGTGATAAGCATCTCAGCTATTCTTTAACTTGTCAATTACCAGTAATTCTGGGAAAATATGACTGTGCATGTATCTCACCTCTGTAGCAACTTTGACACTTCTGATATAGCTGGGTCCTACAATGGTTACATTTTTAGTTTTTCAAAGGACCTCCATACTGTTTTTCAAAAACACTCCCACTAACACTGTAAAGGTTCTTTTTCCCTCATATCCTCACCAGTATTTCTTTTTCTTTTCTTGACGATATTCCTCTAACTGGGGTAATAGGATTCCCAGTATAATTATGATTTGTGTTTCCCAGATGGAAATAAGTGTTCGAGGAAGTAGGGAAATGGAACTTCAGTACAGTACTGGTGAGATTATCAAATAAAGTGACCGCTGTGAAAAAAAAAACGTATGGAAATTCCTCAGAAATTAAAAAATGAAACTGCCATACTTCAACAGTTCCACTTCTAGGCATATGTCTTTTAATAAAGGCATATCATTTTGTAACTGGCAGTGGACAAGAACAGGCTGCCATGAAGGCCTTGGGCTTGTTTTGGGGCTACAAGGTGGCGGGGTGCTGCTATATGCTACCACTGTACCGAATGCATATCTTCATACACAACCATGTGGTGGCCAAGTCTCGCTTCTGCTATTTTGTGTTGCAGCTGAAAAAAGATGAATTCATCGGAGGATATAGTGTACTACAGGCAGGTGTTTTGAGAAATCACTGTTGTGTGTATGAAGAACTTTATGTATTTCTCCCTCACAACATGTCCTGCATATTCCTGGACCTGAGCACTGCTGGCACTGTCACATAGTACTACCTAGACATGGGTGCCTGACACCAAGCCTGTGCACTCCATTCAGATCATGAAGGTGGAAGAGACTGAAGCAGGCAAGTGCTGCTGGCTGGCTGTAAAGCAGTTTTACTACTCCAAGATCAAGTTCCTGTTGTGACATTATGTGTTATGTCACAGCACAAGCCTCACTTCACCACCAAGAGACCTTCTTCTAGACTCAAAGCACCACTAAATAAAATTCTAGAGAGTCAAAAGAAATGAAAACAAGAGCTCGAGGTGCCTAGAAGGAAGAACGAGCCCGGACTGCGCCCCTAAGGCCGAGTGTGAGCACAGCCAGGATGACGACTTCAGGCGCTCTCTTCCCAAGCCTGGTGCCCGACTCTCGGGGATCCTCTACCAAGTATTTGGTGGAGTTCCGGGCTGGGAAAATGTCATTAAAAGAGACTACGGTCACCCCAGATAAACGGAAAGGGCTCGTGTACATCCAGCAGACGGACGACTCCCTCATTCACTTCTGTCGGAAAGACAGGACCTCTGGGACCGTGGAGGATGACTTGATCATCTTTCCCGATGACTGTGAGTTCAAGCTGTGAGTTCAAGCGGGTGCCTCAGTGCCCCAGCGGGAGGGTCTACGTGCTCAAGTTTAAGGCAGGGTTCAAGAGGCTCTTCTTTTGGATGCAGGAACCCAAGACTGACCAAGATGAAGAGCATTGTCGGAAAGTCAATGAATGTCTGAACAACCCCCCCCCATGCCTGGAGCATTGGGAGCAAGTGGGAGTGGTGGCCATGAGCTCTCAGCACTGGGCGGTGAAGGTGGCCTGCAGAGCCTGTTGGGGAACATGAGTCATAGCCAGCTCATGCAGCTCATCGGACCAGCCGGCCTCGGAGGACTGGGTGGACTTGGAGCCCTCACTGGACCAGGCCTGGCCAGCTTGCTGGGGAGCAGTGGGCCTCCAGCAAGCAGCTCTTCGTCCAGCTCCTGGAGCCAGTCGGCAGCCGTCACCCCATCTTCCACCACCTCTTCTGCCCGCGCCACCCCAGCCCCTTCTGCCCCAGCTGCTGCTTCGGCAACCAGCCCAAGTCCCGCACACAGCTCAGGTAATAGAACCAGCACAGCAGCCAGCCCGACCCAACCCATCCAGAGCATTCTGGCCACTATGAATGTGCCCGCAGGGCAGGAGGCAGCCAGCAAGTGGATCTGGCCGGCGTGCTGACACCAGAGATCATGGCTCCCATCCTCGCTAATGCAGACGTTCAGGAGCGCCTATTGCCCTACCTGCTTTCTGGGGAGTCTCTGCCCCAGACTGCAGATGAGATCCAGAACACATTGACCTCGCCCCAGTTCCAACAGGCCCTGGGTATGTTCAGTGCAGCCTTGGCCTCAGGACAGCTCGGCCCCCTCATGTGCCAGTTTGGCCTTCCTGCAGAGGCTGTGGAGGCTGCCAACAAAGGTGATGTGGAAGCATTTGCCAAAGCCATG
>PVIH01016583.1:0-22780 GCA_004025045.1 Sigmodon hispidus
GAGGGGATGGGGAGTTGCAGAGGAAAAAATGACCAGATGTGTTGGGAGGGGGAAAAGACCTTGAATAAGGATATACAGGGATGGAAAAAAAAATTCAGAGGGAAAGATGAACACAAAGAAAATATAGGTGTAGCAATCTTATTTGTATTTCCACCCTTGATAAGCCATGCTTATGATTCTTATCCTCTGTATAGTTATTTTTAACCCTTCCACATTTTAAATTCTTTTTTTTACTGTGTCTTTTTTGATAAATACAAAATAAAGAAGGAAAAAAAAAAAACAACAGAGTCTTGATGACACTGGTCTATACTCCCAGAGGCTGAGAATTCCTACAGTAGAAAACTGTAGGCTGGAGATCTAGCAAAAAAAAAAAAAAAACCCACAATATTTCAGCTCAAGAAGTAGGAAGCATCAAAACAAGAAGGGCTGGAGATGCAGTACCAATTGATGCTGAAACTTCAAAGCTGAGGATAGCATCAGGCATCTGAGACCAGGATGTACACTCATGTTGGGTGTCTATGGGTGATGGAACAGTGGACCCAGAGTTTAATGCATGCAAATAGAAGTTAAGCTTCTGTACATAATTCTTGACTTTTTCCATATTTGTGCCATCCATGTATGCTGCCTATGAAGTAGGTACCACCCTATTTTTTTCTAAGCCATGCTCCAGTTATTGCAGAAAATTTCTCCACAGACATATGTGAAAATAGACCTCAACTGTTCAAAAGTATCTTAAAATACTTAAAGTGACAACCAAGTTTAATCATAACAGCAGGTGTCATCCACCCTGTGATGGTTCTAAAGTAACTAACAAATTTTGGTAGCTGAAATTCAAGATGACAGGATTTCTTTCCATTTAGAAAACTAGAGAATTAGATTAAAATTAGGAAAACTAATCAGCGGGATGTTTTCTGCACATTCTATGTGATTATGTTTCTAAACAATTTAGCTTCTTTTCTACTCTAAACCACTGCACTAAACTACTCTTATTATTAGATATGTATACTTTGTTGATAAAATGTAAGTTATGTACACAGATAGGCCACACTATCACAACACAATAGCTTTAGAAGAAATTTAGCTTGCTAAATAGTTTACGTGGAAGGAAAACATATGCAGAGACGTCTTTCATGTGACATAAATTCATATATTTACACTGCTGTATTCTTTTGGAAAACAGCTCAAAACCCTCCAGATTTACTTTTCAGACATCTGGCAGGGGCATAATTTGGCTCCCACATATACAGAGGCTTAACAAGTAGCTTTTTTAACACCTCTGAAGAGCTACAATCAAAAAATTAATATATGATGTCTGATGATTATAAGTTTTTTTTAGTCTTTTTAGCAGTTCATTAGACAATTTCCATTTTCCAGATGTGCTAGTTCCTGTATCATTTCAAGGAAGTGTTTGAACAAAATAGACATTATAAAACATTGTCTTTCCTGCTAAAAATGGAGTCTGAAGATTGGATATTTAACCTTCTATTGGCTTCAAAAGGAAGCAAATGCAAACAAGAGGAAAGGATAAAAGATGTCCATGATGTCATCACCTGCACATCCAAGTACTTTTGTAAAATCAGGAACACAACTTCCAGGCCAGAATAAAAGCTGAAGAGGATGCCCCAGTCCTCTTCTTACCACAGCTCTTTGTTTCTCCCTAGTGCTGACTCTGAAGATATTTCCTCAAATATACAAACATAGGCTTCACCAATTTGGCAAGTGGGAAAGATTAACTAGGGTGAACTCATGAGGTGAAGGGTCCAGTGTCTAGAGCCCATTCCTACTGACTTGCTGCATGACATAGATCTGATGTTCCATTTACAAATTAAAAAAATATATACTCTATGCACTGATAGTTACCAAGCAAAAGTAGGCTTTTGTGAAAGTGACCTCTACTCACTGCATGTGCAGTTTCCATCTGCAGCAGTACTGGAATGAGCCAGGCTTTTTGCAGGGATGGTTCATATTCTGTGGTTAATATTTTACCCGCACAAATACTGCATTTATATTCTTTGATCTGTGTAATGTTGGTCTATTTTAGTCCTACATTTGTTTGCTTGTTTGGGGGTCAGGTCTCACATAGCTGGGGCTGGCTTTAGATTCATTATGCAGCTGAAGATGACCTTCAACTTCAGATCCTCTTGACTCTGACTCCCAAAGATCTGAAACACCACACTAATTTTTGGTAGTCTGAAAGTTCAAACTTGTCAGGAAACCACTTTATAATTGAGCTATATCTCCAGTTTCAGAAAAAAATGGGGATATTTGAAGAATGATGAATTTGATTCTAGAGTCTTAGAGTTTGTAGTAGATCTCAAAGTGAGTAGATCTCACTTTGTGAGAGGCTGAAGTACAACATCAAAACAAGAGACTTCTAACAAGCAACAACACATGTGGTAAAAAAAACATTCAAGTAGCAGGCTAAGCTTGAAACTAGACAAGACTGTCTTCTGTGAAACTTTTGAACTAAACCTTGACCTCCACATTTGTTGTTTGATGTTATATAAGAGACATTAACTAGAAGTTTTAACAGTCTTTCCATCTCCCAAGATGGCCTACATAACTAATACAACAAAGCAAATGGCTCTCATAGGCCAGCAAAGCTTTACTGCTACACAAGACTGCCATGTCTTCTGGCTAATACTGGCACATGTGATGACATGGATGGCAAGAAATACAGCAGGACTTATACTTAAAAGGTAAAACATGTACTCAGTGCAATGTTAACTTTTCTTTAATCTGTTAAAAAAAAAAGCCAAATAGCACTGAGTGCTTTAAAATATAAGAGTTGAAAGAGTGGCCAGTTGAAATCTCATTTCTTTTTGAATCTCATTTTCTGTTGGAAAACAAGAGCTTGGAAAAGTATTCATTCTATTCTTTTTCATTTCATCTACAAGTGAAGAAAACATTAATATATCCAGTGGTTGTGTATGTCTGTAAGCTCCACAATTGTGATGTCTCAGAGGTAGGAGAATCAGGATTTCAAGGTCAGCTTTGGGCACATAACCAGTTATTTGGAATAAATTAAGCCACTAACTCAAAAAACAAAACAAAATAAAAAGGAAAGGAAGCACAGGAAGAAGAAAGGGAAAAGACAAAGAAGGGAGGGAAAGACTAGACGAGTGTGTGGCTGGTATTTGTAGTCTAAGCTAGAGTGGTACCAGCACGGTGAGTAGTAAGATAAGTAGTTTAAAAGATTCAGACTCTGAGACTCTGCTGCTGCATGTCTCCTCACTACCTCTGAGAAATTACAACCTTGGCCCACTCAATTTGTGGTGCATGGGAATCTGTGAGACATGATTCATTGATGCATTGAGAAGTTCAATTATTCACAAAGACATTTAAAGACTCAAAATATTTTCAGAACACAATAAGTTTGAGGTAATCCTTTCAGATGTTCTTATTGCCTGGAGCATCCTGCAACCTTCAGAAACCAGTTTACACTCTAGGCTTAAAACTACTTTTATAAAAAAATGTTTAAAACAATCAAACACCTAAGAGCTTTAAACAATATTTAAAATTAATATTATAAAAATATTTTATTTATTTTTTCAACACAACTTGAATTTATTTTTTGTAAGTTTTTGATTTCATGATTCTATTCCCCAAGGAGTGCAAGGAAGCCCACTGTGGGTCAGTTCAGTCTGGCATATCAAGTTGAGGCAGGTCATCACAGTGCAAAGGCTGGGTTGGGTTTTCCTCTATAGGGAATGGGCTCCAAGTTGTCAATTCATGCACCAGGAACATAGTCTGATTCTACTTCAAGAAGCTCCACAAACTGCCCATGCCATTTGACAATCTTCTACCTTTAGAGGGCTTAGTTTCTTTTCATGAAGGTTTCTTAGTGATTCTGATTCAGTGAACTCTCAATAGCTCCAGTCAGCCAACTCTGTGGGTCTCCTCATCATTATCCAGATTCCTTTGCTCATATACTCTCTCCTCTCTCTCTTCAACTGGACCAGGAGCTCAATCTGGTGCTTAGCTATGGATCTCTGTTTCTGCCTCTATCCATTGCTGGATGAAGGTTCTAGAGTGACAATTAGAGTAGTTATTCATTTGATTACAAGGGAAGTCCTGTTAAGGCACCTACTCTACTATTATTGCTTGGAGACCTAGATGGGTTCTTGGAGGTTTCCCTAGTACCAGGTTTCTTTCTTTCCATTTTTTTCTTCTTTCCTTCCTTCCTTCCTTTCTAAAGACTGTTCATTCTTTTTTATTTTTTATACAATAAAGTCTCATTTTGTATCCATGTATCCATTTGTTAAAACTCCCTTGCCCTCTTGACCCCCCCTGTCAGTCCCTCTTCTCCCCATTCTCTCAAACCCTCCCCAGAAAGGGCAAGAGGTCCCAAGGTGAATTAGTTCAGCATCCACTCCAGGCAAGTCCAATTTCCTCATCCTAAAATCAAAACTGGGTTAGATATACCTCTGGAGGGAGTGGGCCCCAAGGTGCCAGTCCAAGGTGTTTCAGATCCCAAGTTATTCAGTGGTTGTGGTTTGCAGCTTGAGTGTTCTTTGCTTTTTATTTAAAGTCCACTAATGAGTGAGTACATCCCTTGCATATCCTTCTGGGAGGATATTCTCCAAATCCATCCATTTGCCATCCATTTTAGTATATCACTTTTTCTTACTGTTGAATAGTGCTCCATTGTGTAGATGTACCACAGTTTGCTAATCCATTCTTCAGTTGAGGGGCATCTAGGTTGTTTCCAGGTTCTTGCAATTACGAATAATGCTGCTATGAACATAGTTGAGTGAATGCTTTTGAGGTGTGAATGTATGTCTTTAAGATATATGCTCAAGAGTGGTATTGCTGAATCCTTGGGGAGATTAATTCCTAGTGTTCTGAGAAACCTTCCTACTGCATTCCAGGCTGAACAAGCTTACACTCCCACCAAAGATGGAAGAATGCTCCCCTTGCTCTGCATCCTCTCCAGCATAGGCTGTCTTCTGTGTTTTTAATCTTAGCCATTCTGATAGGTGTAAGGTGGTATCTCAAAGATTTGCATTTCTCTGATGGCTAAAGAAGTTGAGCACTTTTTCAAGTGCCTTCCAGCCATTCATAACTCTTCTGCTGAGAATTCCCTTTTTAGTTCTGAATCCCATTTTTTAATTGGATTATTTAGGGTTTTGGGCTCTAGTTTCTTGAGTTCTCTATATACTTTAGAGATCAGTCCTCTGTCATTTGTAGGGTTGGTCTAAATATTTTCCCATTCTGTAGGCTATTGTTTTGTTTTAATGACTCTGTCCTTGACCTTACAGAAACATCTTAGTTTCAGGAGATCCCACTTATTGATTGTTGTTCTTAGTGTCTGTGCTACTGGTGTTATATTTAGGAAGTGGTCACCTGTGCCAATCAACTGGAGGGTATTTTCGACTTCCTTTTGTATTAAGTTCAGCATAGCTGGTTTTATGTTGATGTCTTTGATCTACTTGGATTTGAGTTTTGTGCAGGGCTTGTATTTATTTGCATTTTTCTACACACTGCCATCCAGTTACATCAACACGATTCATTGAAGATACTTTCTTTTTTCCATTGAATGTTTTTAATCTTTTTGTCAAAAATCAGGTGTTCATAGGTGTGTGGGTTAATGTCAGGTTCTTCAACAACAGATTAAAGACCCAAAAAAACTTATAACACCATTGGAAATTGAAGCTGTTATTAAAAGTCTCCCAAATAAAAAAAGCCAAGGACCCAATGTTTTCACTGCAGAATTCTACCAGACATTCAAAGAAGAACTAATAGCAATACTCAACAATCTGTTTCATACAGTAGAAACTGGAGGAATGCTGCCAAACTCTTTTTATGAGGCCACAATCACCCTGATACCCAAGCCACTCAAAGATGTCACTAAAAAAGAGAATTACAGAGGAATTTCCCTCATGAACATTGCTGCAAAAATTTGTTACATATTTAATAATACCTTAAATATTGGGAGACAGCACACAGTCAAATCCTAGGCAGACAGCTCAGGAAATTCTTGATCCTTGAGTACAAGGATAAACAACTGAGATTCAATCACACATACCTTTAAGTCCAGCACTGGGAAAGTAGAGTGGTGACCTACACCCTTAATCCCATAACTCCAGAGACAGAACTTCCTTTGTTTCTGTGAGTTCAAGGCTAGTAATGAAATAGAGTAGTACACACATTTAATCCTAACCTGGATGGGATACAGCTGACAAGAAGGGTATATAAGGCCTCTTAGGAACCGAAGAGAAAGAATTGACTGTGGTGTTTCCCTTCTCTGATATTTCATGATTACCCCAATATTTGGCTCAGAGTCTATTTTTATACAATCTGAATTCATGCAACTACAAAAATACTCAACAAAATTCTGGCAAACCAATTACAACATATAAAAAAAGTCATCGACCACAATCAAGTAGGCTTCATCCCAGAAATTCAGGGATGGTTCAACATATAAAAACAGTAAATGTCATCAATCACATGAACAAATTGAAGGAAAAAAAAATACATGATCATCTCCTTAGATGCTGAAAAAGCCCTTGACAAAGTCCAACATTCCTTTATGATAAAAGTCCTGGAGAGATCAGGAATACAGGGAAAATATCTAAATATAATGAAGGCTATTAACAAGAAGCCAAGGTCCAACATCAAACTAAATGGAGAAATACTCAAAGCAATACCACTAAAATCAGGAACTAGACAAAGCTGTCCTCTCTTCCCTTATCTATTCAATGTAGTTCTCAAAGTTTTAACCAAAGCAATAAGAGAACAAAAGTAGATTATGGAGCTACAAGTTGGAAAAGAAGTGAAGCTATCTCTATTTGCAGATGATATGATTGTATAAGTAAGTGACTCACAAAATTCTACCAGGGAACTTCTATACCTGATAAACACATTCAGCAATGTAGCAGGATACAAGATTAATTAAAAAAATCAATAGCACTCCTATACGCTAAAGATAAACAGGCTGAAAAAGAAATAAAGGAAATATTACCCTTTGTAATAGCTGCAAATAGCATTAAATACTTTGGAGTAACTATAACCAAAGAATTAACTATCCGTTTGACAAAAACTTTAAACTACTGAGGAAAGAAATTGAAGAGCATATAAGAAAATGGAAAGCTCTCCCATGTTCCTGGATAGGTAGGATCAACACAGTAAAAATGGCAATTCTACCAAAAGCAATCTACAAATTCAATGCAATTCCCATCAAAATCATAATACATTTTTTACAGACCTTGAAAAAAAACAATATTTAATTTCATTTGGAACAAGAGGAAAGCCAGGATTGCCAAAACAATTGTGCTCAACCAAAGAACCTCAAGAGGCATCACCATCCCTGACTTCAAGTTATATTATAGAGCTACAGTAATGAAAACAGCTTGGTACTGGCATAAAAACAGACTTGTGGATCAATGGAATTGAATTGAAGGTCCTGACATTCCATGGAACTATTTCTTAAAGGCTATGTTCTCCTAAATGAATTAACACTATTGCAGAAAGGGAAGTCCACTGTTGTGGAATCAAGTTTGTTATGAAAGGGTGTGGTGAAAATGTTCTCTGTATGATGTAAATAAAGTAACTGGTTTGGCCTATGTAGAGCACCGTAGAAATGGGTGGAGAATCAGAGGACAGGCAGGTAGGAGAAGGGTGGAGTTAGTCAGTCTCTATCCAACACAGAGAAGAACAGACATGTAAGGAACACAGGTGAGCTGTGGGCCGAGTCACGTGGCAGACAGATTAATGGAAATGGGTTGATTTAAGATGAAAGAGCTAGCTAGTAATGTGCTTAAGACATGGGCCAAACAGTATGAAGTATATAAGTGGTGTCTGATTCATTTCTTTGGGGGACAAAAGCCACCTCGGGCCAGGTTACAAACCTCCGGGCCCAAAAGGGCCCGGAAAACATTCTACAACAAAAGGGAGCTCAGTTCTTTGTACCACTCATGTTTGCTTGGTTTTCTCATGCAGTACCTTCTGCCATTTTATGACACAGGAAGATGGTCTTCAGCAGATGTAGTTTTCCAGTCTCCAGAACCATGAGGCAAATTAATCTCTTTGCTTCATAGATAAGGCAATCTATTGCAGCCTATAATAACAGAGCAAACAGGCCAAGACAAGGGGAAAATGGCATCAACTATCTATTCATTGCAGCTATTTTATAGACCTGGTATAATCTATGTTTTTATTAAAGAGGAACTGCCATTTAGAATCTGGCCATTTAATTACTCTGCTTTATATTCTTCCTTGTGACTTCTGGATTTGTTAGATTGTTCTACATAAAACTGCCAAAAAACTTAGGGTCTCATAGCAACAACTGTTTACTCAGTTCAAAATGCTGCAGGCAGGCAGCTTGGAGTTATTTTAGCTGGGCTGTTTCTCTGGTCTCCCCTGGCATGGGAAGGTATTGTTTGAGACATGATAATTCTACTACCTGTGTCCTATGGTCTTATTCTTCAAGATTAATTTTCTGGTGTTTGGGCAAGAAGAAGTATATAAGACTTTTGTGGCCTTGGTTCAAAATAAATAACAATCATTTTTGCATATTCACTAAAACAAATTATATGGCTAATACATATTCAAAATATGGGGAAATTATTATTCTTTTGATGAGAATATCTTTAGAATTACAACTGCCAAAATATGGCTGTAAGGAGAAAAGAAGTGGGTCATAATTTGTTTCATTATACTCTCCCATCTTTGGTTTCATTTTCCTAAGAGTTTGAGTCATGTCATTTTTGAGACCATCATTAACCAGGATCCTTATTTGGGCTTAGAAGTCCTTCAAACATCTCAGCTTCACAACATCTTAATTATCATGAAAGCCTTTCTTTTGATATTCTATTTGCTACTTCACTATTCCCTGGACTGTGACTTTACTGAGCATTGACATAAGAGACAGTAGAAGCATGTACTCCATAGCTGTTCATAATCTGAATCTTCTTGATCTCATCATTAGGGGACTATTCTTTGTCAGTGTCATTGATACTTCTGGTCTCTTGGTCCTTTCACAGCCTTAACTTCTCAATTAATAGCTAAAACTTTAGACAAGTATTAAAATTTTCATTGTATTTATAAACACCAGGTTTCTAAGCAGGTAGAAAAACAAAATAGAACAGAAAATTAAAACAAACCCTAACAAAATTCTCATTATAGTCCAGCAAAGGGTAATAGGCCTCCTTCCTTTGCTTTGCTTTGGACTCTCTGCACCCCTCATAAGGAAGGATTTATCCCTATGAGATTATGTTTGGAAAAGTTTCCCCATTGCTTCCCAGATTCAAAGACCAGTAGTTGAAAGAATTCTCTTATCATTCCTTTCCCTAGGAATTAGAGGCCCCCCTAGTCTTCTGAAGAATTAGTTTTTAGGATTTTATTTCTATAATATAATATCACACCAACCCTGAGTAAGATTTTGCATTATTATTCATGTTGACTCATTTAAAATAATTAAATTATTTGCCTAAAATTATATTTTCTTTCAATTCATTCAAAGAGTGCCTAAAGCCAAATAAAATAATGCGGGTTTTTTGTTTGTTTTTTGTGTTTTTGAGACAGGGTTTCTCTGTATAACAGCATTGGCTGTCCTGAAACTTACTCTGTAGATAAGGCTGGCCTTGAACTCAGAGAGATATATCTGCTTCTGCTCCCAAGTACTGGAATTACAGACATACACCACCGCCGCCTGGCTAGTGATACTCTGTTCAGTGTTGGTTAACAGTATCACACATAACCAATAAGAGCCTTTCACAATTAAGGTCTACTTATTTATTTACTTAGGATTTTCAAGACATGGTTTCTCTATGTAGCTGTGACTATTTTTGTTTGGACAAGGCTGACCTAGAGTTCACAGAGATCTACAAGTTTCTGCCTCCTAAGTGCTGGAATTAAAGACAGGCATCACCAGTACCCAGGCCATAAAGTTTTTTTTTTCTTATTTCTTGTAATCATATATTGCATCTCATAGGTACCTCCTAAATTAACTGTAGCATGAATACTGATTGTAATGAAAACAACTCAGAGCCAGATATTAGAGAAAGGCTGAATTATCAGAGAGAGAAACACCACAGTCAAATCTCACTCAGCTATCTTCCAGCTTCTTCTGCCTTGCTCCCGGTCACTTTTACATTCTGCTGTTTCCTATGCCTGCCTTAACTACTCTTCTTGACCAGCTGTATCCCATCCAGGTTAGGATTAAAGGTGGGATAAAAGAAAGCTATAACTAACATAAGAAAAGCCATGTACAATAGGTACAATAATTATATACAGTATATACAAACAATAGTTATATGAGGAATGTCCAGTTCATTAACAATTGACAGATTCAAAGAAAATATTCTATTATTTATCCCATTTTGGTGAGTCTGAAGGATTGTACCTAATCCACTTTGTATCTAATTTGTATTACTAACTAAAAACTATATTTTAATGTCTCTTAAAACTTATACACTTTAACTTTTAAGTGAGTTTTCTTTTCTAAAACTATCACTAGAAAACTATAACTATTAACTATGTCATCTTCATATTCCTCAGAGACCCAAGAAGGAAATAATATTAAGTAAATAACAACTTCCAAAAATGTAAGAAATGAAACAGCTGGCTGCCTGGACAGTCAGCCAAAGTTCTTCTGTGTTGTTAAAGTATCCATCTTCAGCCTACACACCTAGCATGTCGGACAGACTTCTCTGGGCAGCAGGATATTCCCTAAGTCCTTTCTCCCTTATCTTGGAAAGATTCAGCAACTCTTTTGTGTGTGTCCTGCTTGCTCATTTTGAATATCATATTGTCAGCAGTCAAGCCAAGAGTAATTTCTTGCCCAGTGGCTAACTTTTGTCACAAAGAAGGTCAACTCATATGGAGGAGTTTCTTTGATGTCCATAACATTCTTTGAAGTAGATGGATGCTTCCAGGAGCAGATGTTCCATTAACAAAAAAATAATATGAACCTATGTTTTTTAAATATTTTAATTACCATATTCTATGAATCTCTGAAATGTTTGAAGAAGACTTATTAATGTAAAATACATCTGATCTTGAAAACATATCTAATATGACTATAAGCTTGATTGTAATATCTAACTACTAACTAGAATTTCTTTATATCCTGATTAGTTGGTAATAGTAACTTTCCAGGACTAGCAATTTGTATTACATTGTTAGATGAACTATATAAGCATAATACCTTGAACAAACAAAATTAATCTCAACCTTATATCAATATATACAATTTGTATACAATATACAAAAAAATCCAGTCCAATGTAAAAATATTTAAAGCTAGTAATTCCTTTCTAAAAGTGGATTCAGTAATCTACCCTTATATCCTATCATATCTGTATCCTTTTTTCTTTTCTTTTCTTTTTTTAAAACAAGTTTAATCTCTCTTGGTTACCTTTTCCTCATCCATAACCAATAACAACTTTTAACCAAGTACCCTAAATCATGATAATCATTCATAACCCATTGAAAAACCCAAATCCACCCACTCCATATCTTTTAAATGTGAGTGCTGTGTTCTTAAATTTACTTTCTGCTATCTGGGAGTAACAACATCTTTAGGGGATTCTGAAAAGATTTGTTAGTTGTCACGTCCTGAAATGTGTACTGTAACATTTTTTGTCCAGTCTCTGCCTAACAGGAAAGTGCATGGCTTGTATCAAGTCTTAGCTAGAGTAGTCTGTGAAGCTCGTTCATCTCAGCAAGTTGCCTTGAAATTGTCCTGAGCAGTTTGTAGTCCAGATCTGATCTTTGGTGGGTGATTGTCAGCCTGGTGTCCCCATCTTCCTTTTGGATCCTTCCACTTTGCAATTAGGCATTGTCATGGATCCCTGCAGAGAACTGATAAGAGACTAAAAGCTAACACAATGTACAGGAAGCTAAATTTATACATATTTATTCAGAATAGGATTAGTTAGAGTAGGGCAGTCCCTTATTTTTAGTTATTATTCTATTACATATCAGGTGGCTCTTCTGATATGATACAGAGTTTTTGCATTTTCCTTTAACAAGTATGTTTGGGTTTAGAGGAGGAGAGAGCCACACTAAAACTCTAAAATCAGCTTTAAATTATAATCAAATGGGGACTTCATCTTTTCTTAATAAAGATATAGAGATATAGAGGTTAAGAAAAAAGATATATTGGTACCTATAGGTCTGGTATTCTTAAGCTTCTGAATTTTTGTGGATAGCCTACTTTCTACTGTAGATATCTAGATGTTCAAGGTCTTTTAACTTCTTGAAGATGGGTATTTCTGGTTTTCTGTAAAGACATAAACAAAACCTGCCTCAACCCTTTGTTTTTTTCTTACAACATAAAGAATTGTAAGGGTGGATGAGCCATCAATTCTAATTTTCATGAAGATTTTCTAGATCAAATTGGGTCTGTGTTAATTTTGATGGTATCCATAACTTTTCTTCACCTGTAGAAACAAATCAAAACCTTTTACCCAATGTAGCACATAGCCTGGATTCCATTCTGAGGTCAGTACATCTTTGAAATAAATAGGCTGATTTAGCTCAGCTGCTTTTTCTATAGTCCAATGCCTTTCAGCAGCTGTTGTTCCTTTCTCATTAGCATTGAGAAAATTCAGAGCTAATAAAGCATTATATAGTCTATTTCTAGGAGTCTTGGTTAGTCCTTTCTGTTTATGTAGCATATCCTTTAGAGTTTGATTTGATCTAAAACTGCTTGCTCTGTAGGATTGTGTGGTATTCTTTGACCATGATTTATCTTATAATAAAAAATGGTTTCATTTTACTAGAGACATATGCCAGAGCATTGGCAGTCTTAATATTTACAGGTATTCCCATGATGGCCATAATTTCTAGCAAATGTGTAATTCACAGAATCAGTCTTTTCTCTTTTAATTTTCATTTATTTTTTTAAAAAGTCTTATTTTTTATTCATGTATCCCCTTGCTCAAACTCTCTCACCCCTCCCACACCTCCCAGTCGCTCTCTCTTCTCTCTATCTCCTTATCTCCTCCCCAACAAGGACAGGAAGTCCCAAGGTCCAAAGGTGGCTTAGCTCAGTATCCACTCTAGGCAAGTCCAATTTTCTCATCCTAATATCAAGACTGGATTAGGTGTACTTCTGGAGGGAATGGGCTCCAAGGTGCCAGTCCAAGATGCTTCAGATCCCAAGCTGTTCAGTGGTTGTGGTTTGCAGCTTGGACACACTTTGCTCTTAATTTAAAGTCCACTAATGAGTGAGTACATCCCCTGCTTATCTTTCTGGGTTTGTGATACCTCACTCAGGAGGATATTCTCCAAATCCATCCATTTGCCTGCAAATTTTAGGATATCATTTTTTCTTACTGCTGAGTAGTACTCCATTGTGTAGATTACCACAGTTTGTTAATCCATTCTTCAGTTGAGGGGCATCTAGGTTGTTTCCAGGTTCTTGCTATTATGGATAATGCTGCTATAAACATAGTTAAGCTAATGCCATTGGAGTGCAAATGTTCATCTTTAGGGTATATGCCCAGTAGTGGTATTGCTGGATCCTTGGGAAGATCAATTCCCAGTTTTCCGAGAAACTGCCAAATTGCATTCCAGAGAGGCTGAATAAGTTTACACTCCCATCAACAATGGAGGAGTGCTCCCCTTGCTCTGTAACCTCTCCAGAATAGTCTGTTATCTGTGTCTTTAATCTTAGTCATTCTGACAGGTGTAAGGTGGTATCTCAAGGTTGTTTTGATTTGCATTTCTCTGATGGCTAAAGATGTTGAGGACTTTTTCAAGTGCCTTTCAGCCATTTGTAATTCTTCTGTTGAGAATTCCCTTTTAAGTTCTAAACTACATTTTTTTAGTCTGGAGAAACTAGAGCTCAAGAATCAGCCTTTTCTTAACTCAAAGCAGTTACCAATTTAAATCCTGACAACATATCTACTGTATAATTTACATATCTTAATTTTCCAAATTCTGTAAAATGAAATATATCTATCTTCCAGATTTTATTTGTTTACCTTCAGGGTTACTCCCTGCTGGTAATAGAGTTTGGTTATAAAAGGAATAGGTAGGACATCTTTTTATAATTTCTTTGGCTTGTTGCCAAGTGATGGAGACATCTATTTTTAGTCCTTTGCTATTGATGTGATGTTATTTTTATAAAACTCTGAGGCTTTTAGCACATTTCCTATTAATAATTTATCAATTTCATGATTACCTTGTTCTAAAGACCTGGCAGATCCATATTAGATTGAATATGTGTTATATAGAAGGAATGATCTCTAGTCCTAAATATTTCTTGTAACAGAATAAATAATGAAGTTAATTCTGATTCATTATTAATAAAATCAGCAGTTTCAATGTGTAAAGTAACTCTTTCTGCATACTGTCAGTAACTATGTTGAAAGGTTCAGTAATATCCATTAATACAATAGCATATAATTCTGACTTTTGAACAGAATTATAAGGGCTTTGAGCCATTCTATTTATATTTTTTGATTTAGAACCTACCTTTCCTAATTTATTTGCATTGATATAAATTACAGGGGCTCCAGAAATTGGTTTATCTCATAAAACATGAGGAAGAATGCAATTAGTTTTCTTTAAAAATACATTTCTTTTGCTTTGAGGATATTTGTTGTTAATATCTCCACAAAATAACTGCAAGCTCTTTGCCAAGGTTCACTTTCTACCTATAACAGGTAAATTTTTTCATTAGCTAAAGGTACAACAATTTCTACAACAATTGTCTATTTCTGTCAATTGATGAGGTCTTAATTTTCCTTTAAAAATCAATTCAGAAAACTTTTTTACATATGTTTTTAATTTTTTTACTTGCTTTATGTGGTAGAAATAGCCATTCCAATATAACACTTTCCCTCTGCATTAAAATTCCTGTAGGAGAATACTTAGAGTGCAAGTTAACTAGGATAGAATTAAGATCTGGATTCACATGATCCACATGTGCATCCTGTAATTTCTTTTCTACCAAAGCCAATTCTCTTTCAGCTTCAGGTGACAATTCTCTTGGACTATGTAAGTCCTTCTCATCATTTAAAGTTTTAAACAAATTGTCCAGTTCATTATTTTTTATTCCAATAGTGGGTCGTAAATTGGCAAAGTCTCCTAGTAATCTTTGGAAATCATTTAGTGTCTTCAATCTATCTCTCTTGATTTGTACTTTTTTGGGGTCTAATAATTAAAGGAATCTCCACTTTGTATTTTTTCAGGGGCTATTTGTAATCTGCAAGCAGGCAAAATTTTTTTCACTTCCTCAAACTTTTTTTCTAAGGTATCAATATTTGAATCAGCCACAAGGTATCATCCATTTAATGATAAATTATGAATTGTGGGAATTTGTAACTTATTTGTTCTACTGGCTTTTTTTTTTTTAACAAAACACTGGTACAATGTAGGGCTATTCAGCATTTCTTGAGAGAGGACCCTCCACTGATACCACTTTACATGCCAAGAATTATTATAAGTGTGCAGTGTGAAGGCTATTTTTTGTCTTGATCTTTTAAAGGTATTGTTAAAAAAAAGTCTTTTAAATCAGTAAGTGTAATAAGCCTTTCTTTTGGTAAAAGGGAAGGCAAGGAATTCCAGACTGTAGAGGGCCCATTGGCTGGATCATCTTGATTCTTCTATATGCTGAGCATTTAACTGCTCCTGCACCAGCTGCTCTAAGCCCTATAATTGCTCTTTTGTTGAAGACAATTGGTGAATTCATATAGGCTTATCTGTTAGTCATTTTAAAGGTAGTACTGTGAATGTCTTTGAAAGATCAACAGCCATTTTGCCTTGTTTCTGTACAGCCTGGATATTTTGTGACTGTTTCTCATAATACTTTCTAATATCTCTCCCAGAAATATGTGTTATTTATGTTTTATTTTTGTGTTTGGAGGAATGTTATTTTGTGTTTTCCACTGTTATAGTAAATTTCATCCCCATAAATTTATAGCAATGTTAGCCACATACGGCTTTAATATTCCTCTCTGTTCTTCTGGTCCTATATACTCAAGCCATTTTGCACTCTGTTTTATCTGAGATAATGACCCAACATCCCAAAGCTGAACATTTACTTCCTGAAGGGGCCAACTTGGATGCCATGACTCTGGTGAAATTGATGATACATCCCCCCACTATGTCCAATAAATCTTCAGTAATAACATCCTTTATTTGTACTTTTAATTTTGGCCTTTGTCTATTAATAGATGTTTGCCAGACTATCCTTTTTGTATTTTTTTTCCTGGTTTTTTCCTTATCTATATACTTCTATCATTTAGTGTAGTATGTCTTTTTAAAATAGGTTTTAATTTCTTTAATTACTCTGGGAAGATGTTTTTTCCACAATGGCAGGGTAAAATTGCACTGGATTGGATATGAGGCCTTTTGAAAGCCCATTTTGAGTGTTTTCTGAAGGCAGAATATTACCTTATTTATTCCAATGTCCACCTTTTCCACACCTCCTAAATACTCCAGGAGAAAGGGGTGTCCTCTTGAGATAATTCCAAACAAAGGCACTGTTTCTGGGAATGCTTTGATTATAATTTCTTTTTATGTGGCCTTGCCTTCTATAATTATAGCATTTAACATTTTGACTTTTTCTTATACCTCTAGAAAAAACCTCCCCTATCTAGTTATCATCACAGTTATAAGGCTGTACATTAATTTTCTCACAAATCCAATTCTCCAAGAGTGTTGACTTGACTTTTAATGGTCTTATTATTATTTTTCTACATTGTGTATTAGTGTTCTTCAAATCCAGTGATTTATTGTTCACCTTGCTTCTAAATCTGGTACCACCCTATTTACTGCTGCAGATAATCTCTGCATAAAGTCTGTAAAAAGTTTCCTTTGGGCTTTGAATTGTTTTGTGAAGGATTTGGTTTTCTTTCCAACTTCTTTCCAATTCCAAGCATTTAGTGCCACAATGTGGCATAAATCAAGAGTGTGTTCATCATATAGGGATTGCCTTTCAATATCAGCAAGAAGTTGGTCTTCGGAGAGTTCCATGCCTCTGGCTCTGCTTCTTTGTTATATTGTTTTAGCCTTCTCCCTCCACCATGTTTTCCAGTGTAAAAATGGCCCATCTTCCAAAACAGCAGTAACCACGTCTAGCCAGTCCTTAACGGTGATCCAGTTACATGATGACCAGGAATTTAACATTTGTTTTACAAAATGTGACTGCATCTCATATGTCATAATTGCTTCTTTGACTCTTCTTAATTCCAACATTTGTACCAGAGCCCAGTTAGCTTCTGTAATTTTTTTTCATACTTTTTCACAACTGAGATTTTATTGGTTGAGGAGCAGAGTACACAGACATTTCAATTCTTAACACACGTACCCAAACTCTGATGAGTCATATATTGTGTTCCCGTACCTGAGACACGTGTTGTTTCTCCTTAAACTTATTCCAGTGATATTCCACCCTTAAAGTTGGCCAAGTTTTCCCTAAGACTTCACATAATAATGAAATGCTCACAATTCTCGATTCCACTGACTCACAATTTTATGCCACATACAGTACATACTCAAAACTTCAATCTTTCACAGCACATTATCACAATTGTTAGGAAAATGGACTGCCATGACCAGAGACATCTGACAGGGCAAGAGCCAAGGAGTGGTTCTTTTGGAAACAGTTCTACTAGAAACACGAGACTAGATATTAACTGAAAATATTCCGACACAAACACATGACCGAGACTCCAAATTACCATTTAGTATGCTTTGTGTTGTAGGATATAAAACTAGTCCTCTCTACGGAATGTTATGGTGACACCCAAGATAGTCGCAGCCTCTCCTGATTCAGTATCCTGCTATTTTCTGGTTGTACCAAAAAATAAACAACCAGCAAGTGACTTAACCTCTTAAAAAATCATTTACACTTAAAAAATGGGATGAGGTGGGACTTCTCCACCTTTTAAAAATGTTTCTAGAGCTACTAAAAAACTTGAATTTGCAAAATAGTTGATAAAAATATTCCTCTGGATTGTACAATAAGGGAGGCGCGGATACTGACAGACATGATGGATGGTTAGTTGGACTTGGTTTCTTTCTCTTCTACTTCAGAGGCTGGACTCTGGTTTTCAGCCTCTCCATTTTCTGTGGGCACATCTGTAGCCTGCTGGTCAGCCACTTCAGCCTGTTTGCCCTTTGCTCCTCTCTTCCCTTTTGTCTGCACTTTTTTGTCTGCAGATTTATCCTTTCCCTCGGTGGCCTTTTTTGGCTTCGGGCCCACCTTGGCTGGGGCAGGCTTGGCCCACAGCCTTGCAGAAAGTCGTTTGGACTCCACCTTCGCCGCTCCATCTGCGGTAACCTTCCTCTTGGGCATCGTGGCGACGGTGGGTGAGAGGTGCATGAGACACCGAACCTGTCACAGAGATGCACTGCCTAGCAGATAATAGACAAATTCACTTCCATAATTTTTTAAATCATTTTGGATTTTTTAAAGGTTACTGGGCTTCCCAGCAAAACCACATGGTGGCTCACAACCATCTATGATGAGGTCTGGTGCCCTCTTCTGTAAAACTGTATGTATAATAAATAAATAAATCTTAAAGGTTACTGGGCATATTAATATTGCCTGTCTGATAACCTTAGGCTGTTTTGTGTAATCTTTGATAACATTGCTATGGCTGGTTCCTTATATGCCTCTATTTAGGTTTGAATATCTTTGTGTTCCATCTTAACAGACTTTTTAAAGACTTTTTTGGAACTCTCATTAGTTGACTTCTTCAATGATAAAACAGAAGTCAAATAAAAACTATTCATAATAAATATGATAAACATTATGACAGTCCCATCTACTTTATTTATCATTCCCTTTACTGGTTCCAATATCAAATTGTCTAGAGGCCGAGTATCCTCCATTACCTTAAAAATTTCCCCATTTTAAAGCAATTTCAATGTATTCACCAATTTAGTTGTCAGTGATGATTCAAATGGCTGTGAAGCTGGGCAGCTACCTAGTGGAATAGTAATCCAAGGAGGGGTCCAGAAAGAGAAACAACCTACAACCCACAAGGAGAAAGAGGCCACTGTCTGAAAAATTACCTCTGCCTGGTAAGTGGCTTTTCGGGGGGGGGAATTTGTGCCCCCAAATTAGACGCCAAGTGTAGTATGAATTCCGATTGTATTAAAAGTGACCCAGAGCCAGATATTGAGGAAAGACTGAACTATCATAGAAAGGAAACATCACAGTCAAATCTCACCTCACTATCTTCCAACTTCCTCAGCCTCATTCCTGGTTGCTTCTCCCTAAGCTGGTTTTCTATGCTGCCTTAAATACCCTTCTTGCCACCTGTATACCATCCAGATTAGGATTAAAGGTGGAAACTACTCCACTTTGTACTCAGCCTTGCACTCATAGAAAGACAAAACGTTCTGTCTCTAGAGTTATGGGATTAAGGGCATTGGTCACCATACACAGGCTTTCCCTGTGCTGGGAGTACTACACAAAAATTATTCATAATTAGCAATATGATGCTAATTCCATCCACTTTATTTATCATTTCCTTTACTAGTTTCAATATCAAATTGTCTAGAGACCAAGCACCCTCCATTACCTTAAATAAATTTTCTTCTTTTTAAAAAATTCCCATGTACTCACCAATCTAGTTGTCAGTGACGATTCAAATGACTATGAAGTGGTGCAGCTACCTAGTGTGATAGCAGTCCAAGGTAGGGTCCAGAAAGACAAAAAATCCACAACCCATCAGGAGAAAGAGGCCACTGTCTGAAAAACTTACAAAGATAAAAGTGAAATGGAAACAAGTGGCCAGGTCTGCCTAAAGCTGGAGGCTAGCTCAGAACAGAAAGCCTAGCGAGCTGGTAATTACTCCTCCAGTCATGTGTTGCTCCGGTTGGTAAGTGGCTTTTGGGGGGGAGGAATTGATGCCCCACATTGGGCACTAAGTGTAGCATGAATTCCAATTGTAATGAAAAAGACTCAGAGCCAGATATTAGGGAAAGACTGAAATATCAGAGAGAGGAAACACCACAGTCAACTCTCACCCAGCTGTCTTCCAGCTTCCTCAGCCTAGCTCCTGGTTGCTTCTAAATGCTGCTGTTTTCCTAAGCCTGCCTTAAATATCTTCCTCACCCAGCTGTATCCCATCCAGGTCAGGATTAAAGGCGGGAGCTACTCTATTTGGTAGTCAACCTTGAACTTAAAAAAGCACAGAAAGTTCTCTGATTCTGAAGTTATGGGATGAAGGGTGTAGGTCACCACTCCTGGCTTTTCCTGTGCTGGAATTAAAGGTGTGTGTCATTGAAGCACAGCTATTTGGCCTTGTACTCAAAGATCAAGAACTCCCTGAGCTATGTCTGCCTAGTTTTTGACTGTAGGTTGATCTCTTAATATTCCAAGTTTTATTAATTATGTAACATATCACCACATTAACTTTCTTTTTTATTTTCATTATTTAATATGCCTACATAAGAACAAACTAACTACAACTATTGTTAAATTTGAAGCAGTGTTTAATAAGTTTCTCCCTTTAATATATCTTCAATGCTGTATCTTTTTAAAGAAATTTCAATACAAATGAGCCTTATATAGAAAAAAAGAAACTATCTCAGGAAATTTTATCACATTCTTCTGGTTAGTAGGCATCACAGCACAGTAACTCAAACACTTTCAATAAGTATACAAAAAAATTTCTGAGAGCCAGGTAACATACCCCTGCTCAGGTATAGGGACGGCAGAAAGCCATAGCAAAGATTTTGGGATTTCATTTTTTTCTTTTTTAATTGTTTTTTGAAAATCAATATCAAACTTTATATAAAAAAGCAAAACATCCAGGACAGCAAAAAGAAAAAAAAACCCATGCAGTAATAAAACTTCTCTTTTTCTCTGAAATACATGAAACATAAAAAATAAAATCTAAAGCTCCCCAAGCCAGGATGTGCTCAGCTACAGATGAAGAAAGCACAGTAGGTCACAGCTAATGCCCATGGATGCACAATGGCCACCACAAATTTCTGCTAAGCAACCCTTCTACAGTCAAACCAGAATGATGTTTTTTGGGGGGAGTGTTTTAAGTTACTTTATTCACCCATCATCTTTCAATGAAATAAGGATGTTTTTGCTTAAAGTCCACTACTGAGTGAGTCCATCCCCTGCTTATCCTTCTGGGGTTGTGAGACCTTGCTCAGGAGGATATTATCCAAATCCATCCATTTGCCTACAAATTTTAGGATATCATTTTTCTTACTGCTGAGTAGTACTCCATTGTGTAGATGTACCACAGTTTGTTAATCCATTCTTCAGTTGAGGGGCATCTAGGTTGTTTTCAGGTTCTTGCTAGTAGAAATAATGCTACTGTGAACATAGTTGAGCTAATAATTTTGGCGTGTGATTGTGGGTCTTTATGGTATATACCCAATAGTGGAATTGCTGGATCCTTGGGGAGAGTGATTTTCTGAGAAACCACCATACTGCATTCCAGAGTGGCTAAAAATCTGATACTCCCACCAACAATGGAGGATCGTTCCCCTTGCTCCAAATCCTCTTCAGCATAGGCTGTCAATCTGTGTCTTTTATCTTAGCCAATCTTACAGGTGTCAGGTGGTATCTCAAAGTTGTTTTGATTTGCATTTCTCTGATGGCTAAAGAAGTTGAGCACTTTTTCAAGTGCCTTTCAGCCATTTGTAATTCTTTTGCTGAGAATTCCCTTTTTAGTTCTGAACCCCATTTTTTAATTGGGTTATTTAGGGCTTGGGGCTCTAGTTTCTTGAGTTCTCTCTATATTTTGGAGATGAGTCCTCTGTCACTTGTAGGGTTGGTAAAAATCTTTTCCCATTCTGTACCCTGTCGTTTGTCTTAATGACTGTGTCCTTGGCCTTACAGAAACCTCTCAGTTTCAGGACGTCCTCTTTGAATGTCTGGTAGAATTCTACATTAAAACCTTCTGGACCTGGGCTATTTTTTTTACTTGGGAGGCTTTTAATGGCAGCTTCAATTTTCTTTAGAGTTATAGGTCTGTTTAGGTATTTAAGATGGTCTTCATTCAATTTTGGTATGTGGTACCTGTCCAAAAAGCTATCCATTTCTTTTAGGTTTTCCATTTTTATGGAGTATAGATTTTCAAAGTATGACCCATAAATTCTCTGGATTTCCTGGGGGTCTGTTGTTATGCCCCCCTTTTCATTTCTGATTTTGTTGATTTGAACACACTCTCTCTCTCTTTTTTGGTTGTTTGGATAAGGATTCATCTATATTGTTGACTTTCTCAAAGAACCAACCTTTGATTCAGAGATTCTTTGTATTGTTCTTTTTGTCTCAATTGTATTTATTTCAGTTCTAAGTTTGATTATTTTCTGCCATCTACTCCTTCTAGGTGAGTTTGCTTCTAATTGTTCTAAGGCTTTCAGCTGTGCTGTTAGTTCTTTAGTGTGGAATTTCTCTAGGCTTTTCATATAGGCATCTAGTGCTATGAATTTTCCTGTTAACACTGCTTTCATTGTGTCCCACAAGTTCGCGTACATTGTGGATTCATTTTCATTAATTTATAGGAAAACTTTGATTTCCTTCTTAATTTCTTCCTTGACGCAGAGGTGGTTCAGCTGAGTAATGTTTAGTTTCCAGGATTTGGTAGGCTTTGTGTGATTTTTGATGTTGTTGAACTCTAACTTTTAGCCCTGGTGGTCTAACATGATAAGAGGGATTATTTCCAAGTTTTTGTATATATTGACATTTGCTTTATGATCAGTTATGTGGTCAATCTTAGAGAAAGTTCCATGTGGTTCTGAGAAATATGTATATTCCTTTCTGTTTAGGTGGAAGCTTCTGTAAATATCTATTAAATCCATTTGTATCATAACCTCTTTTAGACTCTTATTTCTCTTTTGAGTC